>JADDOH010007274.1:0-76277 GCA_016648135.1 Agrypnia vestita | reverse complement strand
TAAAGGCTCGTTCGCACCTACTCACTAGGTCGAGTCTATTAGGATTGGCAAACGATATTAATTTAACACAGAATTATATCTAAGAAATATTACTTGTATAGCTGAATATTCAATATTTTGTTAGCCTCTTGTAATACATAGAATCTTAAGAAGAAATATATCAGGCTTTTACTTTTAAACGATTCCAAACAGAAGAAATATATTTTTTGATGTCCATACTTGACTTTTTTGAATATTATTATTTTAAGATTTTCTAAATTTATTAAATCTATCTCTATGTCGACCATCACAGCTTCCCCCTTATTTAGAGAGAGGAATGATCTATCAGACCAAGCCTATCTGCTAAATAACCCAATAGGATAGTATATTTCGTGATACTTATTAAGAGTTTCTAAAATTCCTTGGAAAATTAATCGTTGTTCTTTCCTTTCCCCGCGTACTATATTTCTATTAGGGTAGAATTCCTTTTCAATGGAATCCTTTTTGTGTATTTAAAGCTACTGTAAACCATCTGCCTATCATTCAAATGAAAAGTGTACAACTAACATGAATATAAGAATTGCAAGCAAAATTGGACTGTATCTATTTTATTCAATTGATTGGAAAGGTTCGATTCTCCATAATCGATTGAATGCCTCAGTAATCTCATTATTGTGTCTGCTAACCACTCAAGCGCCATTCTGTTATCAATAATCCATAAGACGCCCCTTCCCCCACTTTGTTATGCTCCTTGCTTCCCTTACAATGGTACACTCCTAGAGTTCACCAACTCGCAACTCTATACTACTTTCCCCAGCATATACCTCCCTTCCCCCAGAATATACTCCCACTAACACTCCCCACATCCCCTTCAAGCTATACAAACCAACTCAACCGAGTAAATATTAACTGTATATTTCTCCTATGAAATGCGAGCTACGATAAATCTGAAGTTCCAGAATTATGTTAACCTACGAATTAATGTACAATCTATTCTTATAAACTTAACAACCAGCTTTCTAATATAAAGAGCAAACCCTTCCCCCAAACTATACACCCTCTTCTATTTCTAACTCGTTTCGTCCTGTTTTAACCGAGTGAATAGTCAACCGCATATTCCTACTATGATTGCAAACCACGACAAAATTAACTCTTGTACCCCATCTGAGCTATGAACTCTATTCATATGCGCAATACATGTCCTCTTATGTAGAAACAGCCAATTGTCCTCACTATTCCACGTATACTGTAATGACTGCCATAATTTATTGTTGGTGTAATATGATGAAGAAGAAGAAGAAGAAGCCGCAAAAGTAGTGGATGACAACAGAAGAAGAAGAAAATGAATCC
The DNA here is from genome assembly GCA_016648135.1 of Agrypnia vestita. Lineage (NCBI taxonomy): Eukaryota > Metazoa > Arthropoda > Insecta > Trichoptera > Phryganeidae > Agrypnia > Agrypnia vestita. The sequence continues at coordinate 74,948 of JADDOH010007274.1, read as the reverse complement.
ATTGAAAGGCATAAGATAAAGAAGAAAAGTCACAACCGAGTGTAGTAATAGATAAAGACGAAGAAGAAGAAGTCGAAAGTTATAAAATTAGAAGAAGACGCGAATGTAGTAGTAGGTAAAGAACAAAAGAAGATGAAGAAAAGACGTAGAAAAAGAGTCTAAAATTATAAGATAAACAGAAGAAGACGACATGAATGTAGTTATAGGAAAAGAAGAAGAAGAAGAAGATGAAGAGAAGACGAAGAAAAACAGTTGATAAGTATAAGATAAACGGAAGAAGACGAAATGAATGTAGTTATAGGAAAAGAAGAAGAAGAAGAAGAAAGAAAAGAGAAGAAAGAAGAAGAAAAGAAGAAGAAGAAGAAAATAATGTAGTAATAGGAAAAGAAGAAGAAGAAGAAAAGGTAAAGAAGAAGAGAAGACGAAGAAAAGACGTAGAAAAACAGTCGAAAAGTTTAAGATAAATGGAAGGAGACGAAATGAATGTAGTAATAGAAAAAGAAGAAGAAGAAGAAAGTGGAGAAGCAGTCGAAAGATATACCATAAGACGAAAAAGTAGTTGCAAAGTATTGTAATAATTGCTATTTATAGAAGAGAAGGTATTTGAAAAGTAAAGCATAAACGGTATGTATTCAAAGAAGAAGAAGACTAGAGTGAACATAACCAATAAAAAAAACCTTCGTACAGAAGAAGAAGAAGACGCTGTTGAAGTCAATATAACTAAAAGGGGGAAAGAAAGTATATATATATATATATATATATACATATATATACATATAACCGATAGCATATACGAATAAGAAGAAGACGAAGAAGAAGTAGAGGAAGAAAAGGATAGGAACAACCTCTTCGATAATTATGGAACGTAAAAGTATATATATATAACTATTATCCATCTCAATTAACTTTCCAGCCAACCCTCAAGAGTGATATCTAAAGACGACGCATGTTTGTAGAAGAAGTGCATCCAGATGTCAAGAAAAGTTTCCCATAACTATTCCTTACTAACCTGTCTTCCCCCAAATTTTTAAGCGTTTGTCAAATAATCAGGCGCAAATCCTCCGTATAACTGTAATATTGTTCCTCCCAAAACTTATTGAAAACCTAAAACAACTTTATTAATATGTTCCGTATTCATCATCCCCATATTTATATGTAACATAACATTATAAAATTTTAAAGTGTTCCTTTAACAACGCGAACATGTTTAGCGAAGTACACTGTTACAAATCAGAAGAGGTGAACCCTAATATCTGTACTAGCTGTAGTAGTCATCACCAACACTGATATCCACAGAAGATGTATGTGTGTAACTGAATCAAGAATTCCTAACGTATAATTCGGTTTGCTATACGACTGGAATCTATTCAAGATCCAAACGTCCAACCTTTCTACCTCAATCTAAAAGTAATGCCACGACGACGCATGAAGGTGGATGAAGCTAATGATTTCGTTATGCTACTACTATTTAATCTACTAAAAATCTATTTTCAAAAAATTTTTTTTTTCAAAATGTTCCAGAAGAATTCAAAAGCTCTCCTGAAAAATTTCTTTTTTATTTTATTTTATCACTATTCAAAAGGATTTCTACATACACCCAATGTATAGTAAAAACAATAAATGCTTTATCAATAATAGCGTTACGATTTCTCAAAACTTGAAGAAACTCACATATCGTTAATTCCGGATTTACTTTTGTATTATTTCCAAGAAGATTGCGCCTAAAACTAAAACAATCCTTATATAGATACGTACGAAATTTGAAGTAGTGAGATGTTTATTTCTACTCTGCCTATAAATAAGCTATATCAACGTATATTGTAATATAATATTTATTAATGAAGATAAAACAATTTCAATTAACGTTGCAATGAAGCGAAACAAAGGAATATATATAAAAAAAAACAAGTCCAATTTTTAATTATTCGTTACTAAGAGTATATATATATTGCGCTCTCTATTACCGCTTCCTATAGACTAATACTAGCGAAGGCTCAAAACTTTCTCTGATTTCCGCTAGATGGCGGTAGTATGACCATTTTAATTCATATGCCAGGCCGTCTTGTAAATAAAAATGGAAGCAATTTTATTCTTGTAATTCAAATCAAAATAATTTTTAGATCAAAACAAGAAACTCAAATAATTATTTCGTGCAACAATACGCGTCTGTGTGTATATTACGAACAAGTCTATCAATCCTGCATACAACAAAGAAATTATAATTAGTTTGAATAACCAGAACCGTATATAAGTGTGTATAACAATTAAGAACACATTTAGATAATTAGAATAATTAAGAACCATAATAAATCAATGAAGGAAATTATTATTTTTTTTTCAATTAATTCAGCAACATTGTAGATTGACATTTTATTTTTTTAGGACAATTTTTAATATAACACCTTGACGATAAAAAGGTATCTCCGAAACATGCACGTGAAAGTTATCAATTAATATAAGTAGATTTGTAAGAATACTATAATCAATAAATTTTTTGTGTAATTATTATCTGTAAAAATTTAGCTGAATTTAAAGATCTTTTTTTTTTCAAATATAGGAACCCTTTTTAATATCCATAAGACAAATATATAACAAGTGTGGATTTATTTAATTTACATTAACCTTAATTTAATTAAAATTAATTTATATTAATTTTTAATTATGAAACCAGACGGATAATTATTAAAATATTTTTCGCATTTGTATCATAAAAGTACATAACCGAAAGAGAAAAGTAATTATTATAAAACATCGGATTTATAATTTTTTTTTTTTTTTTATAAAATAAAATATATATCAAATGTTCACATGGCAAAATCCGTTTAATATTCCTAATTCCTGTGTACCCGTATACTAAAAGTTTTCGTTTTTATATCTTCTTTTCTTTTAGATTCATATATTCTCGTGTTTATATTTTCTACTAAATTGTTATCCGGTTTTTATATTTATTTTTACTTTTATATTTTCTGCTATTATTATTAATTACTATTGCATAACTCGTAAGCGAAAATATTTGCCACTGAACAGATTTTATCTAGCGTGGGTTAATTATTAGTTTATATTAATATAAGAAATTAAATTAAAACCGAATTTTAAGCTATCATAAACCCTCCGTGGCGCGCGCTGAAATCTGTCGCGGTGATCTGCCCGCATTCCAAGTCTATATTTCTTTCCATTTCTTCGGGCGCGACCTGTCCACATCCGCGAAGCAAACAGTCTGTTCATATACGCCCGACCGCGATAGTCAAACTTATCAAACGCTAAATGCTCAAACGTCTTGGGTCTCTGCCGCATCTTCCACGCTTGTGCCGAAACGTGTCCGCTCGCGTTTTATAGGGAAACCGTCGCCGGTCTTTCTAACACGCAGCGCTCGCAAACCCGGCGGCTTTGGCCGTGTTCGGTGGTATATTTGCGAAACACAAACACAAACGCAATAATTAAAACCATTCAAATGTGAATCGTTTGAATCTCAACTACATATTTGTTACACTGCGATCGCAAATCCCGATGGCCCAGGCCGTGACAGTGGTATACTTGCGAGAAAACAAATGCAATAATTAAAACCTTTCAAACGTGAATCGTTTGAATCCTAACTACATATTTGTTATACTGCGATCCGCAAATCCCGACGGTCTTTTTTAGATTGTGACGGTGGCTTACTTGTGAGATCGCATTCAAACAATTATTAAAATATTTTTCAAATGTGAATCATTTGAATTCAAACCACATAAAATGAATGAGATATGAAATAAATCACATATTCTATAAAATGGAGCAATACTTTTACAAAGAAACAGGTATTCCAAAATCGAACTAATATATCACAAGGACCAAAATTACTACAATAATTTTCGTTCACAAAATATTAAATAATAAAAATGCCAACTGTCTATATGACAAACAACCTAAAGAAATTTCTAATACCTAGTATCACGTTTGTCTACAAATCTCAGTACGTGGTTCACATAAATGCTTAATCTTTTTTCTTTGATGTCACGGACCGTGGTCCGCGATTGTTTAAATAAAACCGCTTTTATAATCAAATATTTTCTTTCATTTATAATATTAACTAAACCAAAATGATTTTATTACTATGCAAATGAGTCCAACGAATACGCTCCTCCTGGTCACGGCACCACTGAGATGACCCAGGTAGATAGTAGGGCTAGGGTATCCTAATCAAATCGAGCAGACTGTATTTAATGTCGAAATGATGTTCAATTAATATTATAAAGCATTTTATTGTATTTCAATATAAATCGTTCTCCTGGTCACGGTAAGCACTGTGATGATCCAGCTAGATAGTGGGTCTTCCTAACGTATTAACGATGAATTTTGTATTAATAATTTATTTAAAAGGCCGCCGCGAGTTGATATTTAATTTTAGCTATTATGTTCAATTGATTTGCCAACTCCTGGCCGCGGCTAACAATGTGATGAATCCTATGGGGTGACCCGTCAAAAATACGTCACGGAAAATAATATTAAATAATATAAATTTCATTGCAATGAATAAAGTCATTTGCCGTATGATGTTAGCGAAAATAGTTGTATGGCGCGGGTGGCAACGGCTGAGGTCGACAGATACGCTGTAACTATAAAAGGATCGCGGAATAAAATATTATACCTTCTATGAAATATTAAAAATAATGTATTCTATACAATATTAATACTCTGCCTGTGCTAACTATACATTTAACTAAAATATATATTATTAACTGGAAATAATTATTCTGTGAAAATTGCGCTTTTGAATGCAATATTAACAAAAAATATTAACTAACATCTTGGGTTCGCAGACGAAATCGATAATACCTAATGCCCTTTGCATTTACTAAGTATATTACCTAAATAGCCACAGCTATACCATCCTGTCCGTCAGGGACGAAACATAAAAAACAGTTATATTCCTAAAAGTGCTACCTCTTACGCGACAAAAATACCTATTGCAGTCGGGCTATGAATATGAACTATTTCCGCCTCATAATGGCGCCTGGAACCAATACTAAAAAACCTCACTAGAAATAATAAATGCGACTAAATCTCGATAAATACAATATATACTATTCGTAATACGTCGTTGAATTGGCACATGAATCGTCTAATGGATGAAGGACCCCGTTGTGTATCGTAATAACTTCAAATTCTTTTATAGGAGCAGTGTGGAAACAATTGCACAATATTACGTAATAAAATCATCTAACGAACCTAATAATCTATACATTTATGTTACAATAAAATACGTTCACCAGAAGAATTCGTGTATTAGAAATAAAACATTTCCGTTTGGAAACAACCCAATAAAATCAATCGAACGGCATAAAGAGGAGAAATTAACATATTAAATAACACTGAAACTAATAATTTTAAACACTTTATATTAACATATTCTTACCTTGAATGGTGTCGTCTTAGACGTGTATGAACCTGTTCATATTAATTCCTGGGGAAAATAATACCTATATTTGCTATCTACGAAATAAGACATTTTTGAAACGAAACTTCTTTATAAATAAGTAGATAAGGTCTCGGGGATGGTTTGTTCGAAAGGATTCTACAACAGCCAGTGAGTTTATATGAAATAATAGTTTCTTTGAATGCTAAGTTTTGGTTTTTTAAACCCTCAGCATCTCTGCTGAGAGGGGTTGAGGCTCCGCGCCCGCCTAAACCCGGTGGCCGACTTCCTATGTGACTAAACGGCCCCCCTTGTTCCTCCGGAACTTACTGCATCCCGAGACTCTATCTCTTCTTTACGAGATGTGATCCTGTGACGCCTCTCTTTTAGGCTTATAATTGAGAAGGCCGTACTCTTTTGGTACGAGTTTCTGATGATGTGTGTTGTCTTGAGGCGCCTTTCTTTTAGGCCGGTGTTTGAAGAATCATGTACTCTTTTGGTACGAATTGATGACGACATTAGCCTCCTTTGCGGGCATAGTCAGCGATGTTACAAATTATTGTGCAATCTCATTATGCCTTTTCAGAGCGGCGTCCCACGATTCTGCATCTTGCAACATTTACTTTGGACAAATGCCAGAGTGTTAGTAACATATTTATAATATCCTAGCTATTCCATATGAGTGAATGATTTTTATATTTATTCTGGCCCTGTCTCTCTTACAGAGGACGAAATAGAAGTTAACGTTTTCTATCAAGGTTTTACAGCATTCAAGCATGGAAATCCTTCCAAAGACATAGGGAACCTTTTTGTTGGTTTAAGTAGTTTGCGCCAGATGAGGTTAGGTGGTCGGTTTATTGACGACCCCGAGCAACAAGGAGGACCCCGCCTTTAAGGGGCCCTGCAGGGGCTTGTGCGGGTTCCACGCCCAAGTGCCGGCAATCATCCACCCCTCAGCCAGCTAGGCTAACACAAACCAGATATCCCCAATCTTTAGTTAGACTTCCCCATTCTGTCCTTTACTCGTCATTCTGAAGCTACTTGTTAAGCTAGATGTACCGAGGTACTCAAATCATAAAGAGTTAACTGAAGACCGGATTGCGCAATACTTATGCAATACAGTAATTATTATAATGCTACTAAGTAATTCATTTAGAAATCCGTGTATTCAAATTTTAGCATAAACGGTATGAAATTCGCTTTGCATAAAAATACACCCGTTTGGAACGGAATTCTTGTACGATTTGAACCAATATCACACAAGCAATCGTGATATTTAATTACACATAATTATTCCGAACTCAAATATTCCCAAAATAAATACATTTCGATAGTGAAAATAATTAATCGATAGATAATATAAATGTGTTCCTTAGCTGTTATACAGTGGCGGTATGATCTTCTCTTGGTACGATGAATGGTAGATTCCTCCATACGTCCGGGCAGCAACTCCGTCCGCAAATGATGTTCTGGAACTCAGGGCTCCGTCGGTAGTCTGTTGGGCAGCGCTCCCGCTCGCAAGTCTGGTCTCGAACTGAAGGGGCTGAGTACATCGTGTTCGCTCCTTTTATAGTAATGATTTCACCATACCTCTGAAATCCACGCTAGTGCAGTGACTCATCCTATGCGCGATGACCTCACCGCCGGCGCTCGCCATTGGCCGGATTCAGCCATCAGGACGGTCGCCTCCGGCTCAACCCGTCGAAGGCAAAGCGCGCCTGTGATTGGTCCGTTTCGTTAAAATAATAGTTAAGCACCCGCTACACGCGAGACTTACTGTTCTGATTCATAAATAATAAAGGCTCGTTCGCACCTACTCACAAGGTCGAGTCTATTAGGATTGGCAAACGATATTAATTTAACACAGAATTATATCTAAGAAATATTACTTGTATAGCTGAATATTCAATATTTTGTTAGCCTCTTGTAATACATAGAATCTTAAGAAGAAATATATCAGGCTTTTACTTTTAAACGATTCCAAACAGAAGAAATATATTTTTGATGTCCATACTTGACTTTTTTGAATATTATTATTTTAAGATTTTCTAAATTTATTAAATCTATCTCTATGTCGACCATCACAAGTTTTTCCATAAATAACATAAAAAGACACGGAATATTCACTTAATAATTTTTATTTGGAACAGAGATGGAAAAAATATGAAGGTTCGTGTTCATAACTTATTTTGGTCAATACTGTGGTTAGTGAGTTTTACTTCTAGAGGGACGATATATTCACCACCGGATACAGATCGTCAGAAGAAGAAGATTACGATTAAGTGATAAGATTACCCAAATTAAAAAGTATTTACCGAGTTCTTGATTTATCATTATGTTATATAAAAAGCCTAAATTATAAACAACCGGCTGGTACATAATAATTTCTTTGTCCATCTGCCCGTCTCTCTGTCTGTCTATCCATCCGTAACTTCATGTTACGTCCTTCTTTTGAATACGGCCAATAAAATAAATTAAACGGCCGGAGATGGGGTTTGAACCCGAACCGGCCGCCTAACGTATGCTGCCACCGCCGCTTCTCCGTGGACCACCAAAAAGATACTGTAAATATATACAAGGGCTTAGAAAAGACTCGAACCATTTCATATTCCGCCCGGCACAATCGCCAGGGTTTAAAATAGCGCCTTTATTAACTGCCGGCAGGGGAAATATTTTAAAAAATCAAATATTTTGACAGACGGACAGACAACGAAATTATTATGTTTGATTGGTGAACGTTGCATTGTGTAGAGTGATCACTTAAGTCAGCTCATCGATAAGTAAGCCCTGGGTCATCCTATAAAATTGTCATCTAATCTCATCTCATCTTCTTCCCCTTGTCCTGTTTGGGTGTGGGACCCGCTGCATCGACAAGGCGCCTCCTTCGTCCCTGTCTTGCGCTGATTATGCGGCTTCCATCCATTGTTGTCCCATCCTTTTCTCAAACATTTTCTGGAGTTACTTCACCCAACTGTGTCTGGGGTGACCCACTGGATGTCTACCCTCAGGAATCGCACTCAGTCTTTCTTGGAATTTGATCATCAGACATTCTTAGTACGTGACCAAACCACCTCAGTTGCGATTTTTCTATGAAGAGTAGCAGTGGTTCAATATTTTGTATCGTCGAGTTTCTTATTCTATCTCATTTCGTAACCCCTGTCACTCCTCTCAAGTACTTCATTTCGGCAGCTTGGACTCTAGACCGTGTTCGATTGTTTAATTTAACTTCTTCTTCTTCATGTGCCCTGTCGGGTCCCCCCCGACGTCGGCCACCATCTGGGAGAAAGTTTCCCTGTCCAGGGCAGTGCAGGACAGCTCTCGGATGTTTCGAAGCCAGGAATGCCGCCTCCTTCCGACCCCTCTGCGACCCTCAATCTTCCCCTTCATGACGAGCTGAAGGATGGAGTATTTTTCGCCTCTCATTATATGACCAAAATATGAAATTTTACCGAGATTTACATACTGCGTTGAGTAACTGTCTGTTTGTATTTGCTCTACGTATTTCTTCTATTTGCTCTACGTAAACTTCAACATTACTTTTCATGTCAGTCCAAGATATCCTTAACATTTTACGATGTATCCACATTTCGAACGCCTCTAGGCGATTTAGAGTAGTCACCTTCAGCGTCCATGCTTCAACACCGTAATTTATCTTAATTAATAATAATAACACTATCATTCATAAATTTTTCTTGAGAGAACAATATTATAGTTAAAATTATTTTTATTTTTATTTTAATGATCGTCGTTTATAATCTCTACAATGCTAATGCCAAATTCATCAATAGCGTTCTCTTGAAATATCGAATCGTGCTCAAGAATTGTTGTAAAACCCCCGATCTCGAGTCCGGATATCCCCGCAGCACTGCGGCGCAAACACTCGCATAAGTAAGTCACTTAAGTAAGTCAGGTTACTCACGCTACATTTGCCGCCCGCTGAATTGAATTGAATTCGCATTATCATAACTTGTATTAACTTGGGAGCAGGTAGCTACACAGCCGGGTCAAGCGGTGGAGCGCACTAGGAAATTGGACCGAATTGAAATTGTACGTATTGTACGGGTGTCGCCGGAACCGGGGCGTTGCGAGCTGTATCGTAATATCGCCTTTAACATTTATTTATTTATTTGTCTCAACTCAACATACTCAACAGCACAGTTGTAGCACAATGTAGTTTTTCCCTTCGCTACTAAAAAGTAAAGATTGGCAATCGGGAGCCCCGTGCCCTGCGCACTATGCACTGCAATAAATACACATATTGACGAATTAACGTCAGTTTCTCCGAGAAAACGTTTTATATTGTTGCGTCATACTTATATACGTGTAATTATTTGATACATACTTATATACGTGTAATTATTTGATACATACTTATACACGTGTAATTATTTGATATATACTTATATACGTGTAATTATTTTATTGAACACCTAAATATATTACAGTGGAATGCCTAAAATATGAAAAATATGTATTTAGTATTTATTCACATACCTTATTAGAGACAATGTCAACTCAGTTTACAGCACTGTAGAGAATAGGTAAAGGATGTGTTAAGGATGTGTTAAGGATGTGTTTAAGATGTGTTCAAGTCAAACGTGTGGTGTTTTATCACGCCTTGCGGAAAACGGAACACTTACGGAGAATATCAGCGATCACTTACAAATTAATGATGTCGTGGTTCGATGTCGTTGAAGCATGCTTCGCCACGCCACCTACCGGATGTATCGCACTTTAAGGTATTAAAGGTTCTAAATTAATTTTAAAAAGTAGGCGGAAAAATATTGTGAAGGAAAAATTTAGTAAACAATTCCCAGACCGCAAATTGCGAATTTTCTTTAGTAAGAATTTTTATGATTCTGATTTTTTCTGTACTTAACCAAATTGTGTATAAAGCTATTAAATTTTTTTTTCTCTTTATTTCCTGTTTTCATTAGCAAAACAAGTTAATAAAATATTTTCTGCAGAAACATGAAATGTATTAATATTTTATTTGTAAATAAATAAGAATACAATAATACAATAAACAGGAAAATTTTACAATATTCATTTATATAATAAATTGAATTCGAATATTGAATCCAAACTTTTTAAATAAAAATCTAATAAGAAAATAAGGTCTCATATTGTATTTCATGTATTCAGTTTAATAATATCTAAACTTGAAAATATAATATTAGATATATACCGTTTGAAAAACACAGACCCACAAGATGAGCTTGAGCAATCGAAATTGATCTAAGCAGCCTTGTATAGGGCGGAAGATCGAAAATTTTATTTATTTTTATTTTTTAAGAAACAAAATTTGTTTATTTTTGTTCTTATTAATTGTGAAAATGTCTCGATTATTTTATACGCTATAATATAAAATAATGTTGGTTGGAGAAACGGCACAAAATGTCATCTGGAATTAATAGGAAAAAACTACGTTCCACTGTTTAAAAGCAAAAGCCATGTTTGGGCTACGCGGGGGAAGGAGGGGGGGGGGGGGTTCAAAAGAGTTGAAAACGGAACCACGTAGTTTATGGACGCTTCCTTATGAAACAACTGAACATCCTTAATTTGTCAGATAGAAGAATATTAATAGACCTAGTATTTCTGTACAAAATAAACGATTCTCATATTGACAGCCCTGATTATGTATGATTAAGTACGTCTTAGGGTCCCAATGATACCGAGTTCAAAAAGTATATTTTACTACAACGATAATACGGAAGCTAACTACTCTATACACTCATCACTGCTGAGAGTATAGAGAATGGACAAGAGTATAATTAGTTTGTAGATGTTTGCCATGATAGTTTGTCTTCAAAAACATGCAATCAATTCTAAAACAAGTTTTTAGTGATTGTCTGCTTATGATTCTTCTCATAGGTTTTTCGATTTTTTCATTTTTCCCATCATATAGTATTTTCTGCAATTAATTTTCTGTATTTATTATTATTTAATTGCTTTTTATATTTTTTATTTTAAAATGTGTACTGCCTTTGTAATCGTTTTCTTGTGTATTTTTAAAACCTTTTAAACTATAAGGATGTCTCTCTATTTCTTTTAATTTTTAATAGTCCTATGCAACATATGCACACAAATAAATAAATAAATTAGTTTTTTTCATATATTTTTCTTTGTTTAATGACTGAGTAACTAAATAATATTGAAATAGCGGACTTGGTTTTCAGTATGCAGTATACATCTGATCTGAGAATTTATTGGAATAAGTTCTCTTTGTCGATATTTTTCATAGGAAAAGTATAAAAGATTGCCTGTCGTATGCAGCGTCAGACTGGCAGCAGAATGGAAGTGTTCCGTTAAGATTTCCGTTAACGCTCCGTTAAATCCGTTCCGATACAGGTGAAACGGATTGTAAAATGGAGCGCCAAAAGGATAGCTGAGAAAATATTCATGGGCGATTGTTTATTTTCAAAAAAATTATTTTATTAATGTTGCCTGTCATAAAATTTTGCAGGTAAAGATTTAGTTTCTGCAAGATGAGTAGGTGCGAAATGTATTAGAAGGAACGTGCGGTGAATACATTGAAGCGTGACCTTTACGTAAACTTGACCATTATTCACTCTATCATCACCTATCATCACATATTTTAAAAAACAAGTGTGAAACGTACTAAATATCGCACAAACATTACTAAAGAAAATAAATGTTATTATTTATGGATTTTGCGTTAATTATGCAGGGATTATTCATGATGATCTTTCAATTAAGTGAAAAACATAAAAAATGTCACCTCTAATTTTTTATTTTCGATATTAGAGTTTAATTACATTTAACTGCTCACGTAGTTTGTCTACGTTATGATTATGTTATTCACATAATTTATTAATCAAAAGCACTTTACTGTCACGATATGGTAGAATCAAGAAGTATAACGTAATCAATCATTTGATAGCACTCTACACTTACAACACTAAAATGAGAAAGTAATTGAAGCTTCTGAGTTCGTCCACTGGATTCTAGAAGTATCGAGAAAGCGACACGAACACGAGTGAATCAAGAAAGTACCTATCGACATATGATAAGTGATCTATACTAATCAGAACGATACAAATCAGTACAGATAAGATTATTTTTAATTTATAACCGATGACAATTATTTTAACCCCAGGTGTATAGAATACATGACGCGTGTTTGCGTAGTATTGTCCCATTTGTAAACAAATGGTTGTGACATTTTTGCGAGGCTATGAGGTAGAAACAAAAACAATTTTATGCGTTTGATACGTAAATCAGTAGCGCTAAAAAAACAATCGAAAACTTGTGTTTGTATTCTCTCGGTGGTCATAAAATATCACAAACAGACCACCCTTTTCCCGCTTCATAAATTTTTTAACAATTTTTTTGAATCCATGGTCCCTAAACTACTTTCGTTTAATATTTTATTTTATTTTCTTGTTCTGTACAATAATATATATATTAATTAATAAAACAAGCTTTACTTTTGGTTTTGAGATTAAGGAATACATTTTTATCTTTTCATATGACCTTATATTTCTCCGAAAAACTAAATTAATAATTCATCTTTATTCCATATCTTTTGAATAATCCATAAAAATTGATCTAACAATACTATCTATCTATTTTTTATGATAAAATAATTGACATGCGAAGCTCTATATTTTGTGATGAAGGTGACGCTTTGCGAGAATTCACCGATCGATTGTTTTGTTACTTATTTCTTACTTAACAAAGGGATTTTCCGCTTTTTAACTAATGTACCATGTGTGGGGTATAAAAGAAAAGGGAGCAATATCCAAAAAATTAAAAAAATGTTTTGAATACAGTCACCGACGACTACTAATTTAAAATGTACTAAATTCTACATTTTATGTTATCTATTCCTTCCATCCAAATCATGTTTCCTATAAATTCATAGGCTATGTTGCCGTCAAAATATCGAATTCAGTACATTATAAAATAGTAATCCTCGATGACTGCATTATTTATTTTTTGTATATTGCTGCCTTTGTTTTTATACCTCACGTAATAGGTATACCTACTATATCTGCCTTTATAATATTTTCAATGTATTCAAATAAAATAATATGTAGTAAATGAAATCCTCAGAATTTGTGGAATTCTACGAAGTGTCTATTTAATACGGTCGTATTACAGTTTATGGAACATACTCATTTCCTTGAATATTATTTATAGACAATGGAAACCGCAGTTATATTCCGAAGCCGCTTGCAATGGCGATATTTCAGTTAACATGGTGAGTACATATTATTATAGCGGTGATGATTGTGCTTCTAACAGTCCAGAAATATGGCACCAAATCTCTAAGATGGTGCCAAGTAGGTAAATGCAATTACATAATTATCAGTGTTATTTGAGCCGTCATTAAGTCTTAAATAATTTTATTAATCGGACAAAAAATTTACACATGTTTATTTTAAAATTAAGGAAGAATTAAGTTGGATATGTAAAATTTTTTTCAAAAAATATAATAAATAAAATAAACTACCATTATGTCCTTTTCTGCACGGGGTAGGCAGAGCTCACTCTTGCTATTTCACACAACCCTCGCTTTGTCATTAATACATAATTTCACGCAAGCTCGTCGAGTTTTGAAACCTCAAATAAGACCATCTTCCAGTATCTGATGTATCTGATTACGCCAGGTCTTCCGCGAAATTTTTATATTTTTGGTGCCATCAATATCAATAATCACTTTTTACAACTTTCTCACCAGTTATTAACACCCCATTAAGTCTGTTATTAAAATGACCCTAATGTTTTTGAAATAAATGTTATATTTATTTTTATGGATTTCTAATACATAAATTATTATATACACTTGTATACATATTGTTTGCCTCACTGGGATTTGCCCGTACTTTGGAAAACATGTCGTATTTTGTGTATGAAGTAATTATTAAAATTATTAAAAATTGATTTCAAATAATTATTTATTCATTTTTTTAAAGTTTTACGCGATACATGACATCCTATTTATTATAGAGTAAAAAATGAACAAAATCGTAAATAATGTAAAATTGATCATAGCACTAGTGACTAGAATTAAAAAAAGAGTCGCTCAAGGGCGAATGAATGAGGAAAGAATGGTAATGGTACACACACTTGCGAAGTGATATGATGTCGTATAACTCATTGATCTTCAACACAATTCTTAATAACCCTATAACGCAAGTGTTGACGGCGCCAGAAAGAGAGGGGCGACTGCGGATGACTTGGCATGACCAGGTTAACAGGATATTTGAAGATGGTCCTGTCTCAACAATCGTCGAGCTATATGAACGTGGATCGAGAGTTGTGTGTCAGGACAGGGGCGCTTTTTTTATTAGGTATCTGTAAATTTATAATACTATTATTATAAAAAAAACTGTTTCATTTAATGTGTTAATTCATAAGGTCATTCATGTCATTTCATAAGGTCATCAAGGGTAATCCATAAGGTCATAAGGTCAATTGACAAAGTTGATAATGACGGTTGATAATGAGACTGTTTCGAAATGTTGGAAAAACTTTTCTCGAAAATCATACGACACATAAATTACCCGCCAAAACTTTTAAACGTAAATTTTCCTTTAGTATGATTGATGGATAAATAATATTATTATAAATCACATTTATAACGTCGTTATTTGAGTATGTCTTCAAAAATGTTCCTCGTATGTTCGCTGACATCAATCATTTGGAGGTTAAACCTCATACGTCAGACATTAGGCATTTCAAATCGCCCAGGACGATCACGTGAGCGCATTAGCCACAATTTTCACGATAAAACTTACATTACAGCCTATATTAGCCGCGGCCCGAACCAATGTCGTAGTTCGCAAAGCGATGACGTCATAAAACTGCCAGGACAAAATGTATCCGAGCTTTTGAATAAACGCAAAGTAATTCCGTCGGCGGCGTTAAATCACAAAACACGACTAGCGCCATCTGTGAACGAAGTACCAAACCGTAAAACACGCCGCTAGGTTTGACATTAGACGTCGGATCGAAGCTGTGCCAAAATTTACGACAGTAAATCCGGGGCATTAGCTTCATTGTCAAACTGTTTGGTGTATTATTGCCTAGGAATGGATTCATATTCGGATCGGGAAATATTATTTTGACTTTTATGCCCGGTAATAAACTTCTTGACTTTGGTTTGGATAGCTAATAAAATTAGACAGCCCCTTACTCTGCGGCGCTGTGCGCCCAAATCAACCAAATAGAGTAAGAATAAAAATAATTTACTAAACAATTCAGACGCAAATCACCACTATCCGATTGATGTAATTGAGATAAGAGTATTTGTAACTAGTTTTATAGCCAGAAAGGAAAATTGAAAATTGATTTGCTTTTAATAAAACGCTTCTAAAACAAACATTGCCCGAAATATATTAACGGTCGTTTGAGCGTGATATACACGTCCCTTATAGACAAAATTCTAAATACTTATTCACACTTGCGAGGTGGTACAGTCTCATATACCTCATTGATCTTCAATACAATTCTTAATTCCATTTATTAATTTGCGACACAATTTTTTTCTGAAGAATATTTATAATATTTTTATCAAAAAAAAAGTATATTATGTGTGGAATAACAGGGATTGACTTTGGTGTGTTTGTCTCATCTGTCTTCTTCTTTTATTTGGAGAGAGCAAATGGGCGGGAAATATTTTTTTAAGTCACACAAAACCTCTCGGCAGTTGATCCATAATCATGTTATCTTCAAAATTTTAATAAAATTTGAATATTTTGTACTCTAATGAGAAACAGAGTATACGTAGGCAATAAAAACTATCTATCAGGATCAATAATGACCATTTGACGGTCTGTTTGAAAAAAATGCTTTCAAGAAGAGTTTATAAATTGCAAAACTGTCACTGTTAACAATTAAGTATTTTCAAAGTCACCCTTTATTTTTGTTGATAGCATGGAAACGATTTTTTTCTGAATTCACCAAATATAAGATCTATTCTAATATCACTACGCAATATAATATAAAATACGTAGATCTCCGAAAAAATTCAACATATTTTATATATTTATTTATTTTATTTATTTATTTATTTTTTCACGCCCTTATATATTATAGGCTTTTACATAAAAAATTTAATATATAAAGAAACATATAAAACAACATCAGGTATAAGCAGTACAATATGATATAAAGTTATAAATTCCTAGCACGTGTTATATATTATATAAAAAATATATTTAAATCTTTCGAAACCCATTTTGGAAAAGAACTAGGAAATATTTATTTTATCTATAGCGTCTGAAATTTCAATAGAGTTGGTATAAGATATTTTTATACCAAAAGCTTGATTTCTAACCGTTATATTAATTTATTTGTGACACCAGTTATAAAGTGCTGCTATTCACGATACTGTTAATTGTTGTATATATGAATATATACATATATTTCTATTATCATTCTCTGTCAAACGTAGGGAAATTTATAAATTTTATTGGTTTCCATGACAAAAGGTCCTTGGACATTTGGTACAACGAATAAAAGGCCAACTGAAAAAAGATCCACTCGAAAAAAATTACATTGATTACATAGACATAAGATGACGAAATCATTGAATATACTATTTCTCTAATTTAAAAAAAGTATATTTAATCAATGGATAAAAATATTAAATATAAACTTTCGCGAACTCTGCCCTATTTAGCAAAAGTGCAGTACTTGT
Source organism: Agrypnia vestita (assembly GCA_016648135.1). Classification (NCBI taxonomy): domain Eukaryota; kingdom Metazoa; phylum Arthropoda; class Insecta; order Trichoptera; family Phryganeidae; genus Agrypnia; species Agrypnia vestita. The sequence goes on along the minus strand of JADDOH010007274.1, from coordinate 57,882 downwards.
AACTGCCTTAGGAAACATAAGGGTCAGGATCATTATTTTACTGTGCTGAAGGCACATTGTAATATGCTTATTTAACCTTACCTAACCTTACCCAATATGTATTTTTTGTTATAATTGTCAAAAGGCTATATGCACTATTTTTGTCTACAGATTTGATCGGATACGTTTTTATATAACTTTCGGAAAGAGTAGGTAGCCCTTTCATAAAAATAATGAAAATTTGTTAATTTTACTATGTCGTTGAATCAAATGTCGCGTGGTCCTTTTGTCGTGTGGATCTTTCGTCAATTAGACCTTTCGGTATGTCACGATTTTATCGGAGTGATGTCTGCTTTTTCTTTAAAATAAAGAAATGTGATCTTCTTATGCTCAAGGTTCTCAATGATGCTGCCAAATACACTAAGAACCGATGATTGTGCGTGTGTGGGTTCATTTGTTTTTTTTTTCTCTTTTAATTACATTAAAATTTTGTTATATGAATTTATATCATAAAAAATTATTAAAAGAACGTTTGCAAACAGTACAAGCGACATTTTAAAATTTGCAAGACGGCACACTACTAAAGACGTCACAGCCACCACCTGGCTTTACCGACTGTCTGAGACCAAAGTTTCATCCGTGGACAAGGGCCGTTATGATGAAGTTAGTCACAAATATTTACCGGTCACTCTGGAGACCTGTAGTTTATTTAGAACATATCTCAGAAAAAAATATTGACCCTCGGTTCGAAGGTATATTCCCTCAGGTCTGCGAACCTCAAACTTCTTAATCTCTCACAGAGCGTGCAAACTCCAAATCACTAGCCCGCCCTCAAGCGTATTTCCTAATAATCATTTGAATATATTGACATTTAAATCAATGTTTTAAAATCAAAATGGGTATACCAGTCATTCAAACTAACAAAAAAAATTCTGCTAATTTTAGCATTAAAATATGTAATAAAAGTTGAGTATAAATTGAGATAAAAGTGATGATTTCAATAATTAAACTAAACCTCATTGTATTTTATAGGATAGTTCTACAATATTTAAAATAAATTATTTGAATCAATTAGAAAAATTTACATTATGAAATCTAACCGTCATAAAAATGTATGGGATACGAATCCGAAAAGTTTCCTTTCTGTTTAATCTATGATTTTTTGGTATAAAACATGTGCCTTCAAAAACCGCAATACTGCGTGTAATCAAAAATTTTGAAATAACGTGCGTTACAGTTTTACATATACGTCACTAAGCATTGATACTATATTGGTGATAGTCACACACAAGAAATCGCTGAAATGAATTAAATCGTGCTATTATGTAATTTTTTATTCCTGAAATTCATCAAAAAGGTCAACAGCATACGTGGGGTATGAAAGAAAAAGGCAGAAACATCCAAAAAATTACAAAAATGTTTTGAAGGATTCCTAATTTAAAATGTACTGAATCCTAGATCTTTTTCCAATCATGTTTCCAATAAATTTATAGGCTATGTTTCCTATAAAATCTCGAATCAGTACATTATAAATTAGTAATCCTCGATGACTGCTAATTCTTTTGGATATTAATTAAATAATATAAATTTTTTTGTGCCTCCATGTGAGTCTAGCAATTTTTTAACAGAATCAATGTAAAAATTATACATTTAGAAGTAGTTAGTTTAATATTTCCCCTGTCGATGAGGAAGCGAAAAAACATGAAAAGATTATTTATCAGTTGGCCTCTTTATTCACGTAATTTCATCGCGCCTGATTTTTCCTTAGAGCTACATAAAGTGTATGGTAATACACCAATATCAATTCTGTTAGTGTCTCGCTAACACCACGCATAATACTTATGTAAACAAATTATTAATGGGTATGAGAAAACCTGAAAAAATAAAATAAATTAAAATTTAAAAATCACTACTAAAAGAAATTAAAAAAAAACATCGGTAGGCTACATAAAAATGTGGTGTTAAAAAATATTTCTAAATCTCGCAATATTTATCAAACATCCATTGTTATTTAGAAAAGAATTCAGCCTGTAGGCATTTAATCCTGAGTTTATGCAAATCCGAACTACCCGACGGTACCCTTTTCAAACGTAAGCGTAAGTAATAAGAATTTAGAACAAATGGCATACTGATTTTTCCCTCGTATACAGCTAAATAATCTCTTTTAGTATGGGGATTGCGTAGGTAATTATTATTAAACCAGTTATTAGAGATGATCGAAACAACGAACTAACGGTAATGCATCAATATCAAAAATATTAAACAATCATGTCTTGTATATTAGAATCTATCTTATAATAGTGTCACGGGACGTGGCTGTGGGGGGCCAATCAAAACACTGGAAATAAAATAAACGATTTATTTATTATTTTATCAAATTCATACAATCACGCGACTAAATATGATTTAAGCACTATTCTTTAAGTAAAAGTATATTATATTTCGCAAGCCATCAGTGTTCTGCGAAACACTTTATCATCGCTTGGTAGAATATTCTGTTTAATTATCCGTGTAAATATTTCGCTGATACTGCGGTCGGTTTTATCGCTGGCTATGTCGCGTCGGTTAGGCAATAATAATGGGCCGCGGCACTGACTACGCTTTTAATATGAAACACGTTGACTTTTCTTTTCTAATTCTATACATTTCTAGTGTTTTCGAGAATGTTCCCGTCGCTTTCAGACGTCTCTTGAATATTGTAGATGATTCCAGAGTGTTGTAGGGCTTTCCAGAAGGTTATATTACGAGGGACTCATACAAAGCGCAATTCGAAAAAAGTAAGAAAGAAAAGGGAAAAATAATTTAATATTTTTTTAAGTGCTAGAAAATGATTGCCTCGCATTGTCTTTTGTGGAGGTAGGTACTTGGTTTACATTATTTTTAATAAGTATTTGGATGCCTACCGTGTAAAACTCTAGAATTAACAAAAAAATATCTTTGCCTACTTACCGGCACATGAAAGGATATTTAAATTTAAAATTTTGAATATATTCGAGTATTATGGCTTTTGCAACATATGAATTTCCTAAATATTTCAAAACGTAAGATAACTTACTAACTAACTAATCTTTACGTCATTTTACCGCAGGAGTAGACAGGGAGGATAGAGCCTCATATTCATTTATCTTGGCATACCACTTTGCCACGTCTACATTAATTTATACGTCTTCTCATGCATTTTCACATTATGGAGGCTTTTAAACGTAAGTTGCAACAAAATATTTAATCACCGTAATACACCATTGTAAAAAAGGCTGCCCTCGTAGCCCAGTGGGTATAATTGAGTGTTCCGGGTTCTATTCTTGGTGAGTTCACAATTAATTTATCTATATGATTTACTCAAGCTTGGATGTTCTGTGATGTGTTTCGTTTCTATAACTGGACCATATGGCCTGTTGAAGCGAAAATAAAATAAAATATAACTGAAACGAGTAACACTATACTGTTAATTTATAAACTTTTTTTTAAATGATATTACACAAATATAAACTTTTTGTAAAACAGTGGAAATTCAGTGAAGGGTGTGTATGTATTGAAAAACTGTTTACATCGACGCCGAAGATATATAATAAAATATTAAAGGGATATCTTTCCAAACTGTCTTTTTAAAATAATTTTAACAAAATTGTTGTGTAACCAGTTTTCTTCAACCTTATATTATCATAACTTTCATTTGTATGAATTCTATTAAAACAGTGTGTCCTGAAGCAGGAAGTGTCCCGGGCCATGAAATATTTAAATAAGGGCTACTGCTTTCAATAAAATTGCTTCCCTAGCGAGGCTTCGGTCCTGTTTCGGACCTGGCCTGTCCATCTTATTGAAGATCGACCCTTTATTTACTATAGGTATAGGCAAATAGACAAGCATAACAAAGGTAAGTTAATTGTATGATAATCAACCTTAAACAGGATAACGTATCTTATTGCTACTAACCACCACGCCGTTTCCCCGCAAGGGTAGGCAGAGAGGATAGAACGCCATATTCATATATCTTGACACACTAATTTTGCTTCGGCTACATTCATACATCTTCTCATGTATGCTCTACGGTTGTTGAGGCTTTTAACAGGGCCATCCTATAATACTTGTAGAATCTGATCATGCCAGGTCTCTCTATTCCTGTTACCTTCAACACTTGCCCAATATATTTTCTTAACCATCCTTTCCTCGCCAATACGTTCTACACGACCAAACCATCTCAGCACTCTGTTTTTTATTCTATCTACCACACTGCAGCCAGCATTACATTCACTTTTACTTTGTTCATTCCTCACTCTGTCGACCAAAGATTTTCCGCACAAGCGCCTTAGTGATCGCATCTCATTGCACCGCTGGCTAATGGCATATTGATTTTGCATAAAATTTGCATGAATTGATGACAGCTGTACCTAATTATATTTTCGACATTTTTCTATTTTTAATAATGGTTTTCACTTCAGAATTCGAATAGACCCGGGTATTTATTATATTAATATGAATCAGTGACATTGCATGACAGACGGCCAGTCTCGGATATTCAAAACGAACTCCACAAATATACTACTCGTTACAAATTAACGATCAGTAAAATTTCAAATCCGTAATCAACAATTCAGGCAGGCAACTAAAATATATCGTTTGTTCAGAGTTAATCAAATATTTACATAAATTTCGCTCGTCAAAATTTCAGTGGCATTGTGAAAACTTTTCACTATTCATAACGGGCGCTTCGAAAACTGCTGATTGTCCAAATACGCCCTCTCGGAAACGATTTTTGACTTTGACAGGGAGATGTGAAAATTAAAACTGTTAACGATGCAAGTGAACAAAATTTTCAACTAATCGTTTAACCCTTATGTTACTATCCGGGTACCTGGGTACCCCTTTTAGATTTCAAGTTTAAATAATTTTATTCATAAATGCCATCATCCATTATTTAAATAATTTAATAGGGAGAGAAATAGAGCGAGGACGGACATTGCTATGAGAAGTAGTGACCTCCTACGAGGCTATTTGACCACTGTCTAAATATCAATTTGTATGATACAAAACAAAAATAATGCATGTGGGAACGCCCATTCAGGGTGAGTACCCGGGTACCTTGGGTTGCATTTAGTGTGAGAAATTCCGGGTAGTAACATAACGGTTAAATAAAAAAGTTTTTTCCTATTTGTTTTCTTTTTTAAATTTCTATGTCGTTTTAAGTACATTTTAAAGTTTACCTGCATCAATTTCATTCAGCCATAATTTTATCTTTTTTTTTTAAATACGTTAAACTTTTAAATATTTTACAAGGTTGATGGGAAAATGTTGTAGAGCTTAGTTGTAAAATAAAATGACTGCTTCGACCAGAGGTTGTGTTAAACGTAGGTAAATTTGTATTTTCCATTTTATTGTCTCTCACGTTATAGGTATGTCAGAGATCTATTGTTTGGTTTTATGTTTTTAAATTGCTGTAAAAGAATGCTCTTAGCATATATCTGTTTTATTTTCGGAACCTCAAGACATTTGACAATCTTTTTATGGCAACATTATTCATATTAATAAAAAACGCATTGTGTAAAACCATTTATTGAATAATCAACATGTTTGGGTGCCAATGGTTCCCTTTATCAGTATACGTAAATGTCTATACTTCCAATTTTAATTTTCAGGATATATTGTATTCAGATTAAGAGACCACTGGCTTCGAATCATGTTGATTATTTAAAAGGAAATGAAATTGACTGCACAATTCTCTTAAATATTGTCCAGCCTTCATTAACGTGTATACAAGTACGCTCCCCCTCTCGCGGCATCCAGAGAAACTAAATTTCCCACACGTGTTATTATAAATTTTAAAGATAAAAATCAAAAACACAATGATACATTTTCCACTCCATCTTACAATTATCCTCTACATCTTCTATTTCTAAATTGATAAAAACAATTTTATGAGCTCATTGCCCTGAAGGGTTGAACAGGCAAAAGGATATAAATTCGTACTTTTATATATTTTTTATGTTTATAGCGTTAACTTTGTAGCTGGACATAATTTTTCATTTTAATTTATTAATAACTTGTATAAGCCACTTGAAGTAACTTTACGTTTACTGTAAGTTCTTAACTATTTAAAATTAATAATCTTCTCTTTATCTCCATCTCAAGTAGGTACTTTGTGATAAAGTATGTATCTTTTTTGATCACTTATGAACAATGAAAAATAACTTTAAGAAATAAAAATAAAATGCAAAGAGAAAACTGGTTTAACAATCTGTTAAACTTATCGGCATTAAACGTCAACTCATCAAAACGTATATGTATACCTTATAAGTTTTAGTTTATGAAATTCCATAATCACACACATATATACATCGCCGTACTCGTTTGCGTAAAGCTACAGAAGCAGTTTTCTTGATCACTAATAAACAAAGAACCCTTAGAAATGCAATTAGTTAACCAATCTAACAATCCGTTAAATTTACCCACACAAAAGGTCTCAACTCACCTGTGACTGGCATACCTCACAGCATGTATCCCAACTTTACCGTCACCTATACAGATTGAAGAGAGGTTTTGAAGAGAGGAGGAGAGGAAGCCGAGAGATGGAAATCATTCAGGGGTATAATAATGTTCGGAGGACGCTCTTTATAAGGCCGATCACACAGTATTAGGTACTGCCTAAAAGATGTATGTATTATGTGTCGAGGGTACGCGCGGGTGGGTTAAAGTTCACGTATGTAAGAAAACTTGAAGACGGCGGGAAATCGCTTAACTCAAACTTGAGTTTCGTGTGGCTTTTCCGAAACTTGGGTAAGTAGTACAAAGTTTATTTCCAATTCGCTGGATGTGAACACAAGAGGATCATAAACGAAACTGGAATCGGTCGCATCCGACTGAAGGCGGCAGTCGGGACCAGGACCATGTAATTTCCTTCGGATAAAACTACTTTCGGGCAATTGGTGTCGCGCTTTGTCTTAGAACCCACAAAAAACTTCATTATTTATGTAATTTATTTCGTTCATTGTCATACTACATAAATTACACATTTATTCATGTATTCTCGTAGAAATGGCACGCATTAAGCATTACTAAGTGCGTGCTTAGAACACACTCCACTAAAAAATGTCTTAGAAATGGGTATACATTAGACTAAAGAAACGCCGTCTAATATTTCGTTTTATATTACTTTTCGTTTTACATTAATTAAATACACAGGCAATTCATTTTTAAATGTTCAAAACAACTAGCTGTGCTAGACCCTGCGGCGGTTGAACTGGCCGATAGTGGTCGCTGCGCGGTCAATAGTAACAGCTTCGTGGCCGATAATGGCCGGTGCGCGGCCATTGTCGTGTATAGTCTGAATATTCCACTACTTTGTTGCTGTTTTTTGATAATGGTAGGGTGCGTATTACTAACATCGTTTTTAGAGCAGTTATTATTCAAAAATAAAAAATCACTAGGCAATAATAATCTAACCTTGCCTAACCTAACCTAACCAAAATGTACTGACGAAAATCCGGCCAAGTATACATTGTATTTATTCTGATCTTTTTGTTTTACTAATGTATTTAATGTATTTGATGTTTTACTAATGCATTTTATAATAATAATGTATATATAAAAAGTAAAAATGTAATACAAAAATTCTATGACAGAATTGTCACATAAAAATAAGACACATTTCAAAACATAAATATGTTGTATAAATGCGCTTTAAAAACAAAAATAAAACAATTCATTAAATCAGGAATTAATTTTCCTTTACTTTTCAGACGTGGTATTAAAAAACAGTAGAGATATTTGACGCCACTATTTTCTAAGCATAGGCATAATAAAATAGGAAAGAGAAGAAATCACCAGATCGACATCTACATAATATATTGAAATGTAATTAAAAAATAGATAACAAATTTAAGATATATTTCTAATATATTCTTATATACTATAAATATTAGAATAAAATAACACATTAAATGCTTAACAAATGTAGATTTTTCTGAATTTGCCGAACATCAAATTAATTTTAATCACACATTTAATAATAATACAGGGCCAAAAATTTTACACAAAAACGGACTAGGTTTGCGACTTAACAATCTAGAAGCATTAGAAATTAATAAAGTTATCAATAATAATAGTCTAATAATAAATAAACAAATAAATTTATCTAATAGTCCGATTTTAAAGCTGTTCCCTCTATCTTCAGTTAACTCCTCCCCTTCCCTCCCCCCCACCTAGTTGATACTCTGTCCCTCTCTCTCTTTTTCTTTCCTCCTTTATAAAGTTCTGTACCTAGATTAGTCTATATTATAATTGTCCTGAAGAAGGTTGAGTCCAACCGAAACTAGTTGACAAATATATAGCAATAAAGTGGTTTAAAACATAGTACTTAATTTATTCTTAAATTTCTTATAATGTCAAGCCACAAAGAGTTTTCTTGCTTTGAAAAGTTAAAAAATAGATCTTTAAAATTTTTATATTACCTATTTTAAAAATATGAGTATGAATATTGAGCTTGGGAAGGCCGTTATTTAGATGGAGCAATAAGGTCTTAAATGATATATCTATCCCAAATTTTTAGAACTTGAGAGAAATGTCTCGTAATACAGATGCAGAAAATTTTTGGGAAGTCAGAGACCAACCAACAGTCCAGAAGAATAGTTATGTAAGATATTATAACTGTATAGAAATTTTAAGTGCAACCGATTACCGACTTTGGCACCACTTGAGTGGATTCCCTACTTAGATGCTTCCTTGATTTTAATGCAAAAAGTGATTCCTTACGACGACCCTTCTCCTCGGCCGCTCATTAATAAATAATCTTCACACAATATCTGGAGTACATCGGGGAAAACTGGGTATTCTAAGAATTCTACCGTAATAATAAGGGATGGAAGATGGATTCAACAAAGTGACATGTTATAAAATATATCTGAAAGATTAAGTCAAATTAATATTAATAAAGTCAAATAACTATATTATTTCAGTGGACAGATTTTCTAGAATATTGTTCTTACATAATCATCAATATAATAAATTAATAGAATAACATAAAAAAACTAACCCATAAAAACAAGTTTTTATTCTACTCCCTTTCTCATTTGTATTGTTTCCAATTTGATATTCTATCAACATATTCCTCTTACTTTAAATTAATGTGGAAAATCTACTCCATGTATATTATTATCCTTAAAACTTATAGAATATTGAAAAAGTAATAATTTGTACAGGGGGGCACGGCGTCGGCGAAACCGTCTGGTCGGACCCATGGCTCGAGTCAGACTAGTTGAATCGATAGTTCTTGCGCCTTCTCCACGTGGCGGGCTCTTTTCTCATTTGTATGTAAATTTCGAAAAATCCAAAATTATACTATAATAATTTTGAAAAATTAAACGAATATTTGTTAGATCATTTTTATCATCGCCACTAGTTTGACTGCAAAGTTTCAGCTCGATTGGATCACGGAAAAAGGGTTAGAAATAGATCCAAAGTTTTTACAGCAGGCAAGCAGACGCTACGAGTTCAAAGAATGGGAGTAAAAATAAGGCAACACGGTCTTTCTCTCTCATGATCAAAATTCAAAAAAATGCAAATATACTAGAGTAATGAATAACTTTCTTATAAAAGCTTTACATATCCAACAGTTGAAATAATCACGGTCGGCCAATACGAATAATAATTAAAAATGTAAACGGAACCCGCATTTCAAACGATTTGTCTCCCGTGTATTTGGAAGCGGGGAATAATCAGCTATAGATATTATATACTAATAAATTATTATTGAAACTATATATATTATTATATTTCTAAATTAAAAATACAAAATATCCAGTCAATCACATACAAAAAAATATTTAATCAATTAATGAAAATTCAGACGTTTGATTCCTGTCACGAGATTTTTCTGTCGTCGGATAAGATTAGTACGCTGATATGTTTTCTCAGTCCTGATTTAAAGTTCTTAAAGTTAGAACCTCACTGAAACATTGTTGAAGAAGCTTGAAGTTTTCAAAATATGGGTCTACAGAAATAACACCGTACTGTTGAGAACGAAGAACGACAATGTAGTTATTTGTATTGTGAAGATAAGTAAACTAACGTACATTGAACATGTCATCAGATACCTCTACAACAACAAGGAAAAATCAACGGACAAAGAGATTCTGGTAGAAAGAGAATTTTACAGGAAACGATTGTTTGGCCAGATATCTGAATCTCAACAGTTCAGGTAGTTGTAAACAAAGTCTAAATAGCCAAAACAACCAGAAACATTTGTTTACAGCTAGCACTTGAAGTAAAATAAGAATAGAATAACATTGGGACTTTAATGTACTTCCTTTGTACGCGTTAGATCTTTAAACACATCAAAAACTTAATATTTTCATACAGCAAATATAGGAAAACAGGAAAGAAAATATTTCATGTCCCCTTCAAAACGAGAAAAATAAAGAAATTCTCGAAAAAACATTGCATATTTGAGAGATCAGAGAGAACTTCTTGGCATATTGATTTGGGACTCGGCGTACAAAGAGTTCTTTAATACGTGGGTGGGGTTAGATTTGGTTATAGGGTGGAAAATAAGGAAATACTGTGTTTTTAAGAATAATTGCTTGTCGATTTCAACTAAGAATCTCGGGTGACCAAGTTTTATTTTTTCCTAGTGTCAAGCCAAGTGAAGAATTAATTCAAGAAAAATTGTATTAATATTTATAATAAAATTATGTACGAGCAGTCTGTTTCCTAACAGCTGATGCATACATTGTCACTGAAGTTATCCACAGAACCCCTGTAGCATGGCAGAAATCGAAATACCTTCACGTATACCTTCACAGGTATACGTGAAGGTATCTTCACATATAACTGTGAAGATACAGGTATCTTCACGTATACCTGTAAAGATACAGGTATCTTCACGTATACCTGTGAAGAATCGAGAATGGCCGTGCAATGAGGCATGAAGATTATGCAGTGCATACCGCACTCAAAGTACAAGAGACAAAAGGAGGTAGAGGTTGACCATGGTGGAGCAGTGTGGAGAAGGACCTGAAGAATGCCCAGTTGGACGAAGCGACGACCCAGAATAGGGAATCGTAGAAAATAAAAGTAAGAAGAGCCGACCCCAAACGAAGTGGGAAGCGGATGAAGAAGAAGAAGTCCGTTCCCAGATTTAATTATAATTTAAATAAGGTAGTTGGACCATTAATTAGGTAGGCGGGGTAGGGTATGTATATTTTGTGCCGTTTCCTGGCAGGGGTACCTGAGCGACCGTTTTTTTAATTCCACGCTAATGTCAGCTTTACATTCATTCCTAATTTATTCATTCTTTACTCTGTCATAAATTTATTTGTCACTTTTATGCGCCATGAGTGATGAGTGATCTATTTCCCAATTTTTTTCTTGTGAAAACAATAAATTAAATACAAATAATAATTTTATACGTTACGGGAATAGGTTAAACGTCAAAATTGTCATGGGAAAGACCATAGATGTCTCTAACACAGTCCATTCCAATACTTTAAAGAAACTGATTTAAAAAAAAATAAAACACACGTTTGCCAATCAATATTTATCATTTGACGTTATTTAACAGTAAATATATATATATATATATATATATATATATGTACTATTTTCAAAATTTTGATAATGTGTGAATGTTCTTTCAGTGTAATTGGTTGTCATTGCATTATTTAAAGTGACAACTACCTGTGCCACCCTATAAAGACTTCCATAAACGTTTTCCATATAAAAAGATTCGTCTCTGTGAGACTTATATAATTTATAATTTGTCTTAATTCATAAAAAGATAATATTTCAAATTCAATTTTGAAATTCAGCAACTTTTAAATCCAGATCATAAAGGTTTAGTCAAAATAATTAATTGACGGAAATAATTTGACAACTACCCACTGTGGGGGATATCTGCAGCTTCCGCGTCATTAAAGCTCTATTTGGCACGAATTTAAAATGATAATTCCTTCATTAAACGTACCACAAAAGGTCATTTAAATTCGTCCCACCCTATACCGTTCCTGTTTCCTAAGATTTGCATGACAGAAGCCTTGAACCGAACACAGCCGGCAACCCCCGCTTTTTACCTTCCGTTTAGGCAAAATGAAAAGCCGTAACGACCTGAGCCTCCATTCGAGTTCATCCACTTCGTGAAAAGAAGCGAACCATTCCCGCTCACCATTATTAAGCGCCAGCGTCAGAATGACCCATTTCGTGCAATGGTTCTTTGCGATTTTGAAAGTTGCTAAATTTTTGGAGACCTGTGAAGAAATGAAAAACTTCAAACGCCAGTACTTTGGGTGAAATGCACGCTTTGTTAGTTTACTACAGAGGTCGTTAGTTGAAACGTGTAATTTCGATCCACCCTACGGAATAATAAATGTGAGAGCAGATAGTTGCTGCATGTTTTTAGAATGAATAATTTAAATTCCGGCACAACATAACATTTACATTAGGATTAAAGGATTTTGATTATGGTCATTATAAGCCTCTCATTATATGTAGAACCATCTAGAATATATTTTGAACAGATAATGAAGCATAAAAATATTATTAATTTCTAGGTTTGGTAAATTTCACAAATTTAAAATATTATAACTCTTTTTTATATATATAAATACAAATACAAAAACACAATTGAATATAATATTGCAATTTAAGTATACCATAGCTCGTCGATAGTTAAAACGAATTAGTTAAGCCAATTAGATAGATTTTTTAATATTTAAAATAGGTAATGCAATAATTTTTTTATTTCCTAATACCTATATACAGCATAAGATATATTTATATAAAATTTTTAATCAAAAGTAAGTTTCACGTATTTTTTAATTTTTTTCTTAAAAGTCGTTATATTGTTTTCATCCCTAACATCCCCTGGTAGTTTCATATATGAGATCAAGAGAAATCTATCAATCGAAAAATACTACCTTCCTACTATGATACGAACCCGGAACTCTTACAATTCGAGGAACTGCGATTAAAAATTGAACAAAGATAAATCAATCTATTTATTATTAAATCTGAAATAACTTATCTAAGTTATATTAAACATATTGCAGACTTCATAAAAAAATGACGATTTATTTTACTTTTTATACGCAAGAACTCAATACTAATAAATAATACAATGTTTTGATTCATTCTTGCATCACCTGGCGTATATTACTCAATTCTCAATAAAAAAAATTAATGTCCTCAGAATAAGTTATTTTGTATGTAAAAGTATACAGCTGTAACCAAACATAATTTCTATATACCTAAAAATTTTTTCAGTGTGCATTTGTATTTGATTCATCTAATTAATTTAAAAATCAATAAAAGTAACGAATTTCATAACATGAACTGACATTCATAGAAAAAACAAATGCGCATTAATCAAAATAAGGTTTCTTTCTTTGATTATATAAGATAAATAATTAATTAAAAAATAAAATGTCGCTTGAAAAGGTTGAACGATAATTTGAAACAATTAATTAAATTTAAACACTGTTCCACTGCGGCCGTATCAATTGATCGTTCCAAATAATACCTACCCGGTAAGCTATTCATCCCTTCAATCAAATATCGAAGGGGTTCCGAAGGCGAACGGATCCACCGGCAAAACAAAAGCGTGCGAAATCAAATTCAAATCTTGCGCTGTCAAAATTATTCATACCGCCCATTCTCCCCAGTCACGGGCGAGCGATAATCTCAAAAGCCAGTCTCAACTTTGCCCAATTGCCAAATTAGATCAATTTCTAAATTTCTTCGTCTATTCGTTTATATTTGGAAACTCCGTAAGTCGAGTTGTGAATTTGTTCTCAGGAAATAATTAGGAAGCCTCGCTCTCAAAAGATTCGAGAGATGGCGTCTGATGGCAGTCGCGGAATTAAATGCGCCATGTTTTTGGTTTATTTATTTCTTTGACTGCCTTTAACGATTTCCTTGGGTAGACTTCCGGCTTATTCGGGTTTTCATTGTTTATTTTCAAACCGATGTATATATTATATTCGTAAATATATTATACACACACTCGTACCTGCATTTACAATTATTATTATTACTGTCAACGCCTTGGTTAATTTTTGTGTGCAATAATATGCATATTTTTATGCTGTACAGGTTGTATCAAAAGTCAGCTCTTTTAGAGATGATGGGTCAACTCATAACTGACCATAATATCTAGTGAAATATGGTCTAAGTAAAATAATTAATACATTACATGAAAAAAATTATTTAAAACCACGCTTATATTTAAATGTATATACTTAAAACTGAAAAATAAATTTTCTGACAAAAAAATTTACTCCAATCTATAAATAAAAGGTAGGCGTTTACGATAGGTATTGATTTAGATTACAGAATTCTGTCAAAAATTTTTTGTGCGAAATTTTTCTTTTCTTTTATATTGTCATTGAGAATACGTCTGTGTACAAAATTTTGGCTCGATCGGACATTGCAAAGCGGGTTTAATATCGATTATACAATTCCGTCTACACAAACAGGTGAAGCCAATATTAATGAATATTTTTTGAAAAGCCTTTAAATATCAAAACTATTTTAAAGAATACGGTCGTTAAATTGAATATATACAAGAGTTTATCCACGTAAACAGTAAAAAAATTATCCAAGATACAGAAATATTAGATGCGTTTCGTATTAATTCATCATCTTCATTTGGTACAAAAATCATCGAAATAATTGGTAGCGGCCCTGATTGGCCGATCACATGGAAACCATTGACCCTTCGATCTGCACACAATCGGCGCGGATAAAAGGCTAAACGAACACAACACGGCGCTGGGTATCGGGCAGCGCTTTCACGATTCATTAAGGGCATTAAATGCTAAACTCAAACTGTTTGCGCGCACAAATGAGTCGTCGTTTCCGGGAAGCCGCAACCGGAAGCGATGCACCGGATCTGTTGCCACGGGAAACGAGGAAATTGAAAACTATCACCTTACTATATTTGATGCATTTACAATATTATCCAGAAAAATAAACAGTGCAACAGTAACTTTCATATCCTACTCACACCTTCATTCATTGCTATATTGAGATTTTAATATACTCGTGTGTAAACAAATTCACTTTATTATGTGTCTCCTTCTTTTACAAATTTGATTATTTTATTGTCGTAAAAGAAGGAATTAAGTATTAAAAAAACGATCGTACAGCATGACAACAACTTTTTGTTTAAATCCAACTGAAAGCAGATACAGGTTCACTTAAATTTACACCTAATGTCCTTAGATTGCATTACCTATATAAAATTGAAGTAAATGTTTTTTTCCAAGGTCAACAGATATACTACTACTTTTTGTACTGATGGAACGTTTGCACATTTTGTAAATAGAAAAGAAAAACGCTCATTTCTAGTATTAGATATTCTGAAAATGGAATAGGTACTATTTATATGTGTGTTGTATTAATTTTGTAGGCCGAACTGATTATACACCTCCGCCGTGATAAGATGCTCTCCTGATGACGCTTCTCAGTGAAATATACGGTTCGTATAAAATATCCGTTTTATTTAACACATAAATATGTCCAAATACCGTAATAATAACCTTAACTCTGGAAAACGTAGTGTTATTCTGCTCTGCAGAAGTACTTTGAAAATTATTTCAAAAATGTACATTTTTCATACCGGACCGGTTTAAAATGCTTATTTGACGTTGAAGATAATTTTATAAGCAAATATTTCTTACTTAATGTATATTCAACTATCTTAATTAATGTCCGTTCGTAATTTGCTGAAATTACAACAACTCATCCATCTCGAGAGGTAAGCTCGAATAGAGATGGCAAGAAGTGCGTTTCTCAGAATGAGACCGTTATTTTCTAACCGTGACCTAGGCCTGCAACTTAGAATGCGTATGGTTCGGTGTTATATTTTTGGCATCTAGAACTATTTCACAAAGTCAAGGCATTTGAGATGTGGCTCTATAGATGCATATTGAAAATTTCCTGGGTGGAAAGGGTGACAAAAAGTCTTCCGGCTCGTGGAAAAAGACGAGAGAGAAGTGTTGCGGACTATTTAGTCGAGAAAGCTCGAGTATCTCAGAAATATAATGAGAGGACCAAAATATAATCTGAACCAACTCATCATCCAAGGAATAATAAGTGGTGTTTGTAAAAATAAGTATTTTAATGAATTCAATATTAAGGCCAGAAAAATAATTTTCTTTATAGTAAAAATTAATGAGGTAAGATGCATCTGACTTTCATGATTTGTTTACAGAATAAAAATATGAAACTTTTATTAAACTAGGCGACATGTATTGAAAAGACACTCAATTGTCTCATATAATGATTTTTTAAATGCTTCTCTAGTCCGACAAAAGGCAATGTGCTCATTTTATACTTAATTTGTATGAAGGCAACGTGAATTCTAACTTACTCATCATAAAATTTACATTAGTTACAAAACTAGTTAGCAAATTTCGCAATTAAAAGGACAAATTTTTCTTGTATACATTTTTAGATGACACAGCAAAACTGGAAAGCCGGGAGACACCAATTTGTTATTTTCAAGCCAAACATTATTTCCCATTCTATTGAAATCGATTTCATTTTATATTGATACGAGCACAAGAAGTGTTTTGTTGAGATATTGAAGTAAGCATCGTACATGCACGTGGTCGATCTCTTATTTAATATTTAATATAATCGCATTGCAGTTATTCAGTGTTACTCTGTTTATTCAGTTAAATCCTATTCTTGTTTGCTAAAACAGGCTAAGAAGCCTACTTGCAGTAGCGCAATGTACTACAAAAGTATCCAGGATTTAGAACTGTACCATTGTGACCTCACCAGGAATTGAACCCGGAACTTTCAGTAGTGAACGTCGTGCCCACTTGACTTAGTAGTAAGTTTATTACTTAAAAGCAAATATTGTACTGCTTTTTGCATTGAAAAAACATTTGTTTTGTTTGTCATTAATGCATAATTTGAAATCGTTACAAATAATAAGGTTTGTTCAGTGTTTAATACTAGCCTAGCAATTTCTGGTTCATCACTCCAGAAAGCCAGAGTCCTATTTTCATAACACAAGCGTTAAGCTTTGTTTGAAAATAATAAGAATATTGATGTGAAACGTATTTCATGTTTGCATCTCTATCTTATAATTTTAAAAATTAATCAAAATATTATAATTTCGGTTAACTTATTAAGTTCAGTCCTATCCTAAAAATATTTCTAATTATTTCCGATATGTACAATTGTTTACAAATATCTTTTTTCTTACCAAGTATTTAAATATATACAGTCAGGCACTAGAATTGTTTAAAAAAATATATCAACAGAAAATAACAATTTATTCAGTTTACTTAGTTTGAAGATTTTTTTATTTATTATTATGATGCAGAAAGTTGTGTGTTGCAGAACCAGTTGTTTGAATAAATAAATTCAAGTGTTGTTTCAATAAAATTCAGTATAAATTTGTTGAGGTTATATAACATTTCATTTTTAAATGTTATTTTGAGTGAGGAAGTGTAGTTATCGTAGTGCCCGTCGGATTGTCAAATTTTGTGAAATGACGGAACATCAAGAGCACAGATGTTGCATTCAATTTGAATATGCCCAAAGGGAAACCCAAGATACAACAAGGTTACGGGAATAGATCTATGAGCATCTCACTAACAAAGGAGTGGCACAATCCCTGGCCGAATATCAGTGGATAGAAAACCGTGTCCTGGTTGGCCATTGCCGAAACAAAAATGCAATTGACCAAGTCCCAACTTTGGTCATTCTGGATCATTCTATCACAGTTCGAGAACTAGCAAACTAGCTGGAGGAAAGCATTGGATCGGTAGATTCAATTTTCACTAATGATTTGGGTTTGATGAGAGTGTCTGCAAAATTTGAGCCGAAGCTGCTAACGTTGTCTCAGCTCTATTACAATATTGCACCCGCTCGTTCTACTATTTTATTCCCTATTCTCCGGACATGGCTCCGTGTTATTTTTGGCTATTCCCCTAGTGAAAAATGTCATAAATTTATATACATTATGCGAAACGCGACGGCCCAGCCAAACACCATTCCAGAAGGTGCGTTAGTATTGTGTGTATGAATAAATGATTCTGCCGATCAACAGTTCGATATATTTTAAACAAGGTAACATTTATAAATATTACATATTATGTGATGGTTGTCTGTTCAAAGGATCCGTATGCAGAAATTAATTTTGAGAGCTTAATTGATTTAAATTGTTGAATAATTAACCCTTTTCCGCGGAAGCCAGCAATAATTTAGGGCTTCGGGTGAGGGTGGGAAGGAGGTTATCGAACGGTTTGCTGAGTAGCATGTGAGGTATGCAGTAATTGTACCGGGGCAATTTATGACGTAGAAATTATATTCTAGCAATATTTATTACACCCGATGCGGTTGTGTGCTGCATAATTTAGCTTTTGCGCATGGTAACAATACTCATCTGTGGCGGTTTATCAACTATATTTTGTGGTCATCACATCGGTGCATGTATACCAAATATCGTATACTACCGAGTATCGGCGGTTTCGGTGACGAGTTTCTAGTATCTAAGGCTGTACTGGAAACTCGTCACTCTCCCTGACGACGTGCATTATGTAGGATGTCTCATAACTAGTAGCAAAAGCTTCGCGGGGGTTATCATCACTCAATTTTGAATGGAAAATATTACATTTTGGGTAAATGTTGACAGTGCGGAGATAAGCGACATCAAATTTCGATTTTTTTTTAAATATTCTGACTTATTTTCTGTAAAACGTTGACTATCGTTGCAGTAATGCAATATTAAAAATTCATTTGCTTCAATACCAAATAATGTTTTCTCACCATAAATATTTTTCAATTATATTTTTTTCATAGTAAAAAGGTGAGAGATTTTATTTGGAAATAAATTTATAAATCTGATTTCTTCTGAATATTCATCAAAATTAATCATCTCATTTGTTATAATTGACAAATAATTATTAGCTATGTTCTAAAATTGCAGCATCATGTTATGAGTATTAATCAAAATATTAAAATAAACACAGAACTGCCCTAATGAACCAATTTATCATTGTGTTATTCTTATCACATGTTTAATAAATAATTATAACATATTATTTGAATATTAATTTCAATGTTCAAAATGATTAATGATAATTTTGCGCTTGACATTAGTATGTTAACGAAGCAATGAATAATTATAATTGAAGAACGTGATAACACTGATAATAAATATAAACAGCGTGTTCATAATACTTCAGTAATAATTTATAACCCTAGAAACAGATGTTTTATATCCTACTCTCTTCGTTTTTAATAAATACAATTACACTAAAGCATTATTTTCCCAAACATTTTATGGTATCAGCAAATCAAGCAATTCCGGAGCTAAAAATACCGAATATATGTAAAAAGTATTGTGCTGACCTTAAAATCGATGATGATATTCTTGCAGATACCCTATTTTGAAAAGTCACTCCTACACAATATTCATTCAATTAACAGTAATCTGAATCACCAAAACAAAAAATATCAATGTCAATTTTTTATTTATGATACTTTTTATACTACTTATACGCAACATACGTCCTTAATTAATTAGGATAAATTATATAATTCTCACAGAGACGAAGCTATTTATATATGAGAAATGTGGATGGAAGTCTTTGATACGATAGCATAGGGCCTACAGCCTGTATGAGCTGGCTTAAAAGATCACACTACACAATGCAACGTTCACCAATTCCATCGTAAGAACATCCACACATTATTATTTTTATTTATATTTTAATAATATGATTTTTTTCAATACGTCCTTAAATTTGTAATGTTCGTGTTACTTTGTAGCAATAAATGTTAATATTTTTATTTTATTCACTTGTTTACTAATTGCACTGTATACGTATCGCTGTTCATGTTATATAGCTATTTTTAACACTAGCCGAAGACTTGTTATTGGAATATTGCATTTGTTATAAAAAATGTACTTTATATTTTTACTTACATAGTATTTTGTTTGTTTCTCAAAGAAAATGAAATAAAACTTACCCATAAAAATCAAGTTTTTATTATACTCCCTTTCTCATTGAATCAGGTTTCGTGTCTATGCATGCGTCGGGCTCATTACTCATTTGTATTGATTCCAATTTGAAAAATCCATTAAAGTCTCAAAAAATCCAAAATTATACTATAATTATTAAAAAAATTTACACGAAAACTTGTTTGATCATTTTTATCGTTGCCACGAATCTGCCTGCAAAGTTTCAGCTCTATTGGATTACGAAAAAATGGGTTAAAAATCTATCCAAAGTTTTTCCGGCAGAAAACAAATTGCAGACGCTACGAGTTAAAAGAAAAGGAGTAATAAAACAAAATTTCCTGATATAGGAAACATATAAAAATGTATTACAAAGTTATGTGTTATCTACAAATATATTTCAGCCAATAATCTGCAAGTACAGATATTATTTCCCTTCCCTTGACCCTAATTCCAATCACTTCCTATTTTTCTTCCCATTTGCTTGGTTTTAATATAGTAAGATTATCGATGCGAAACATATTTCTAAATGTATGAAAGAATTGTTCATAAATATCAGGCTCTGCTTCTACCCTCTGGGGTAATTCGAAAGAAACGGGGTGTATTATTTTAGAAATTTTATCAAACCTCATGCAGGGATCTATTCCAAAAGTGTAGAAGCTGTTTTGTCAAAATATTTTTTGTCTCAATTACGGGTTTCGTCAAACAACGGTTGCTTGTGTTTTTTATTTATTTATTTATTTATTTAATACACGGTACAACGTACCATTAAAAAAACAATGTATATAAAGTGTTTAGATTGATAGGTAATAATAAAAAAAGGAGATAAGGTATAATTCTATCAAAAACAATTAATAAAGTGATATATAAAGAAAAATAAAACGTTAAGTGAATAACATAAAGTATAACAAAATTACATCAAATGAAATAATAGTTATCAAATCAAATATGAAAGTCAACAATCAATAAAACTACAACAAATTAAAATAATTATGTCTGAAATTCAAGAAGCAATAAAAATGACAGTAAAATAAAATGAAACAAAAAAAAATGTTTTGTTTGTTGTTCTAAATACACTGAATTATGTTTCTCCTATATCTTTTCGTTTTAATTAATTTAATATAACACATATATTGTTTACACCTACTTATATTTTTTCTTGTCTATTAAAACTATCAATAATACTTAATTTTTCTCGCTGTACCTCTCCAAAAACTCTTGTTTTCTATAAAAAACATAATTATGCGAATTGATTTCTCTCAACTTAATATTTTTCAAAGCATCTTCGAGGGTTTATATAACATTTTTCCATTCACTTGTATCGAAAAATCTAATTTCCAAACGACGACACTTAATTATGTTTGAGTTGTCGATGATGTTAAAATCGTATTTTTATTTCAAAAACAACGTTTCCAGGAACATGTAAAATAAATTAATTTCGATCCGCGTTGTTTCTTCATTCTTGATTTTCTTTGATCTGTATACATAGGCATATGATAAAGTCGCCGGTTTTCATTATTAAACGAAATAAGTCTTTTCAGTTTCAAGTAGGTACCTGAATATTGTCTCACTTTGTATGTTACTCAAATTCGCAACAATTCCAAATTGGGTCCCCAAATTAATTGGAGGCTTGAAAATGTTTTTTCAAAAAAAATATTAGAAGAATTTGTAATTTGCAATCACTAGTTTTTATTCGCCTAACAACTCATGGCTATTGTATTTTTAGTTTTATTATACACCACGTCCTGGCAACACCGGAGGAGTGGAAAGACCAATTGACGAAGGCTGTTGAGGCCGGAGATTCAGCAGCCATGTCACTCCATCGCCCACACTCGTTACGTGAACAATGCACCTGTCGCTGTCTTTAAAATTATTATTATATACCATAATTTTGTAAAAATATATAAATTAAGAATTATTTTGAGGCAGTAAAAAGAGAGTTTTAAAATTTTTAAAATTCTCTTTTCACAAATTTTAAAATAATTTAAAATTCTTATTATTCTCTTAAATTTTTTTATAATCTATTTCTCTCATACAAATCTGCCTATACATGGTAAGTGGTAAATGCCGCACTCATTTAACAATAACTGGTAACTTGGTAACATAGCCAGTACATAATTCGTACACGAGTGATTATGAATGTATTAAGTGCAAAGTATCCGCGAGTGCATGGAAACGTTTGTCTTATGAATTGGACGGCCAACGTTTCGGCACGTGCCATTATTGTCAAGGCTTTGCCTCAAAAGTTACTAAAGGCAGGACCATACTAATCAGTGTATATATTAGGTCCTTACATATGAAATTGGCGTTTAGTATGGGAGGAACATAAAGCCGATTTTTTTTTATTATAATATTTTTATTTAATCAAAGTATGTACCATTGCTATCTATGCACTTTTGCCATCTCATAGGTAGTTCATCGATCCCTTTACTAAAAAAACCATTCGGACGGGAATCAATAAAATCTTTGAAGGCGGTTTGGACTGCCCCATCGGAGTTGAATTTTTTCCTTTACAAGAAGTTATCCAAATTTCGAAAAAAATGGTAATCTGTTGGGGCAAGGTCCGGAGAGTACGGTGGATGTCTTAGACATTCCAATTGAAGCTCCTCTAATTTGGTAGCCGTCTGTTGTGCAGTGTGTGGTCTAGCGTTATCATGAAGCAGCAGTGGCCTAGAGCGATTAACCAGCCTCGGTTGTTTAGCAGCTATCTTTTCCATCATGGTTTGCAGTTGCTGACAATAGACATCTGCCGTAATCATATGGCCAGATTTAAGATTTAAAATCCCTTCATTATTGTGCTGGTTGAGTAATGCAACGCAGCAGTCAACGCGCGTTTGTTGATTTGCTTCACTCAATTCGTGAGGTACCCACCTTTCAAGCTTTTTCACCTTACCAATTTGCTTCAAGTGGATTAAAACAGTTTTATCACTAACACCGCAGCCTGCAGCTAACTCGGATGTGGTTTGCGATGGATCCGCTTCCACAATAGCCTTCAATTCTTCATTATCAACTTTGGTCTCCGGCCGTCCACGGGGCTTGTTCTGCAGGTCGAAATTTCCAGAACGAAAACGTTGGAACCAAAAACGCACTGTGTTTTCTTTTGCGGCACCGTCGCCATACACATCATTAATCCTTCGAGCCGTTTCTGCAGCACTGGTGCCACGGTGGAACTCGTACTCATAAATAACGCGATATTTCAAGTTTTTCATTTTGTAAACTGAGTGACGCAAAGAAAAAAACAATTGAGGAAAAAACAAATGAATTATAATTTTCAAAACACAAATACATGAGTAAATATCTGTATAAATTTGGATTTGGAATTCCTAACCAAAGAGAAGATATTTGAGATCAAATTTGCCAGTACGGCAAAACATCAATTTCATATGTAAGGACCTAATATTATGTTTAATCGAAAGCTTTCACGGGTAATGATATGTTAGTTCTAACTACTTTGGGGGTACCCGTGACAAATTCTGGTCCTCAGAACCAGTCGTCTGCCGTCGTTTCAAACAGATCTCGCTGCTCATCTTTAGGGCGCCTTGTCGATGAGCTACTCATCCGAAAAGCGCACGACCGTTCGAGTTCGAAGCTCACCGTCAAGTGACTGTAAAAATTACACTTAATCAATGTAAAAATTCTATATTCGAAAGTAGTCCGTTTAATACTTCAGCTATCAAAGAGAGATTTTATTACTATCGAAACTTAAGAAGTAAAATAAAATAAAAAGTAAAAAGAAGTTAAAAAAAGTAAAAAAAGGGAGCCGAGTAGCTGTTCGTCTTATGGTTAGGACACTCACCTCGTAATCCAAAGGTCGCGGGTTCGAACCTCACTCCATACTAGCAAGTAAGTCCTATTTTCACAGCGCAAGCGTTTAGCTTAGTTTGAAAATAGTAAGAATATTGATGTGACACGTATTCCGTATTCGCATCTCTATTTAAATATATATATATCTAATATATATATATATTATATATAATATATATATATATTAATTTAACTCTTGTTCAAACTCAAGTAAAGAATTAATGTTCATCACCCAATTTAATGAACAATGTTAACGCGAAACAGATCAATAATATAAATAAATTTAAATTAAATTTATTTTATTATTTTTAAGACCTGGGTTCTTAATACATTTATAATCGATCATATTGAAGTATCTGAAACACAATAAAATATAATATACTTTTTTTTTTACCTATTGTCAATATTGACTTCAATACTAACTTACAGATTTATGGCACGCCTTTCTATAAGATAAAAACCTTATATTTCAGCAAAAAAAGTCAGTGGTCAACGGAAAACTGTTATCATTTACGTCAAATATCATAAATAGATAGAGGCGTCACGTGGGCACAGTGACGTCACAAGTTTTGGGAGTCACGGAAACGATGGGACCGTTTCCGCAACGATTTGAAATATCGTTATTCAAGAACTTGTCATTTTCCCCAATGAAATCGCAGGAAAATGGAGCCATTATATTATAAGTACAAAATTATTATGTTATGCACGTAAGGATTTGATATTCCATAAACTTAACGACTATATCTAGTTAAGAACATTCCTGGAGAGCGTGAAATAAGGCAAGCTTAGGACAAAGATATTATGTCTAACAGGGTTAAATATTTCGGTTTGGAAGAGGAACCTTTCGAGCGTTAAACCACGCGAGCTGACACGCTATCAATCATGTCATATATTATGTGCCTAGCGGATTTGATATGATTGGTTAGCTTCACTCGATTCTCGTATTTTCGGAAAGGACTATAAAATAACAAATCAATAAAATTATAATTTTCAACATGTCTACAATGTGTCAAGGACTCCCGCCAGTGAACATCAAACATATCTTAGCACAATGATTTATACACAACGTTTAATTCCACTAATTTGAGTTATATAAGCCTAAGACACAACCATCATCTTCAGAGGCAATATAAGAACTAATTGTAAATCAATATGGCCGACAAATAGAAAGTAAAGATGATGGTTGTGTCCATCGAAAGCGCTTAGGCTTATATAACTCAAATTAGTAGAATAAAACGTTGTGTATAAATCATTGTGTTAATCATGAACTTCCACTCTGTAAATGAAACAACTCTTAATTTATTAAAAATATCTTATTTTATTTTTCACTATTTATATTTAATTTTAACAACTAATACATTTTATTTATTTACAATAAAAATTTCTTCATTTATTTAAAATAGACGTTGCATAATATTGGATATGACACATACCGGAGGTTCTGGGTTCAATTTCCAGTATGTATAATTTATATAATATATCACGCTACAGAAGTTATGGCGAGTTAATTTACAATATTTTATACTGCAAACTGTGCAAACACTCTTGTAATTAAATTATAATAAAACAGTAGAACTCTGTTAATTCCAAATTTATCATTAATTCGAACTTATTTTTTGATTCCGTGAAGAGAACCGTAATGAATGGACATTTCGAACTATTTCGTTTAATTCGAAGTTATCAATGGCAAAATTCACGATTATTGATAATAATCCTTCAGCAAAAAAATGTGGAAATTTTGTTATTTTGCTAACGCCGACTACGCACAACGTAGCAGAATGGAAATGTAGGGAATCAACTGACAATGAGATAATGGCCATGTCTTGCATTAGTGAATAGAGTGGACCAACAGAGATTCCCGAAATAAAGAAGATTCCTAATTCCGGCGAAGCTTTAATTCACTTCAACGTTATAGAAATATATTGATGAACAATATGATGTGGATTAAAATTTGTTCCATTCCCTAAATAATTTGAGCAAAAAGCATTTTATTTAACATGTTTTCTAACAGCCATTGTTATTCCTATACATCATTTATATAATTAGACAGAGCTTTAGGCCAATCACAAAAAATTCTAATTTTACAGGACTGTGTATAATATGTGTGTAGATTACATAAAAGGTAATTCAAGTAGTCAGATAATAAGTTGATGTATGTGATTACGTGACTCATTTGAGAAAAAAATTTTGAGTACGCCAAGATCCATCAGAGGTTGTAGAATCACAAATGGATAACGATAATTATGATAATTTATAGATGTAGTGTAAGACTACTTTTGAGTTCATTTTATGCACGACTAGTTTCGAGAGCCACAGATGCTCTCAAATCAACTCAAAACTAGTCGTGCATAAATTGAACTCAAAAGTGGTCTTACACAAGTATTTTATTTATCTATAAATTATCATGTCATTCCACAGAGTAAATGCCAAATCAATAAGTAAGATAACACATTTTAAAAAAGTAGTACTTATAATTTTTTATAATAAAAATTCGTTTTTATTTTTTCTCATTATTCAACATTGTTTTATTTACACTAACAATGAATGAATATACTTAGTTAAATATATGAAATCTCACAGAAAATAAAGTTGATTCATCATATAATAAGTATGATAATTCAAGAAATGAAAATGCTACATCATTTATTAACATGGCTGATGACAAACGTCTCACTGATAATAACCCAAATGTCGCATTGAAATCCTTCGCTAAAATTTAAAAGGAATAATTTGGCATAGAACATTAGACGGTTGAACTCATATAACGATTTCGATAAAAACACGAGAATGGGTCAAGAATTATCTGTACTTAACTATTAACACACCTTCAAGCTTGTCATACTACCTACTGCCTATGTGTGCTTAGATTCGGTATGACTGCGGTCACGTATCCGAAATTCGGCTTTCGGCTATAACAGTGTAAACATGTCCGCTCCACTAGCAGTTTGTACAAAGGAGGAGCAACAAGAGTTATCTGATTTCTCTGGGCGAAGGGTATGAAAGTGGCTGAAATTCATCGAAGAAATATCACAATACGGGGAAAGTGTTTTTGTGAATCTAGGAGTTTAAAATTAGCCTGACGAATGTTAGCGCGAATAAGGAGCAGAATGCTCATCAACATACAATCAGAGACGAGCCACAAAATTGCCCTTGGGTCTTAAAAACCTGGAATATGCGGAAAGGCTGAGAGTATTGAAACTGCCCACTCTTCAGGAGCGACGAGCAAGAGGTGACCTCATCGAGACATTCAAGATTCTATCGGGCTACTACAATATTCCTAATATGACAGATATGTTTGCATTTAACACTAATGTGGGCCTTCGAGGACATCACCTGAAGTTGAACAAGTCTCGGTTCTCGTGTAACCCAAGAAAGCATGCATTAAGCAATAGAGTGGTCAATATGTGGAACAGTTTGCCCGAGGATGTTGTGTCTGCAGCCAGTGTCAACCAATTTAAGAATAGGCTGGATATTCAAATGAGAGACAGTGATATGGGCCTATCAGCTTAAGCTGCCTGCCCATTATCAATAATAATAATAATAATAATAACTTCCACTAAGATGACAAGATTCAGAAAGCTCGAGATGGTTCAGCAAATAGGCGAGTTACCATCGGTGAGGGAATGTCATCATCGAACCATCTAACATGGTTTTGCCTATCAAATAAACGACGTCGAGCTTGGCTTCGTAAAGTATTTGCGCGATGGATACCAAAACAGATCCTTCAGACTTAGACGCTCAGAAAGAGGCTTTGCGACCAACTGGAAATCTTATTCTTAGAAGGAATACGAAAACAATACGCTAATGGACTGCTGGTCAAAGTGCATTGAAAAGCGAGGTGACAATGTAGAAAAATGACGTACATATTTTACATTTGTGTAAATAAATTGTACATAATGTACTATAGGTTGAACGTGGAATTCAAAATTCATATTTTTGAAATAAAATATCATTACACGCACCCCTCTCGATGTCGACACGAACTTGGAGAACGCATATATTATACATATGTCACGTTTCGTATAATGGAAGTAAGCACGTAATCGTTCCCCACCACCGAGACGAATCACACTATACATATGTACGTGTAGAATGTACCAGTCTCTGCCTGGTACTGCTTATTGTGTGTGACGTCACTATTCGCCATCTCATCATTGCGATACCTCGAAATCCACCAGACCGACTTCAAAAATTCTCAATCTGGAGTTTTCTGATACACCAAAATAAAGCTTACAAGTAAAGAACATCAAAATACATAATTTTCCATGCGCCAATGTCTGTCACTTACGCTTCAAAGATGCGACGCTAAATGGCGGTGTTTTCACAGCCTTAACTCGCGGTCGAAACGACGCTAACGCTACAAGATCACGCTTTTAATGCTAAATTTTATATTTATCATATTTCGAGTATGCTCGAACTTTTCAAGAACACAATACTGGATTTTATCCCGAGGGGGACATCATTAGTCAAGATGTATTAAGATGCCTCATAGAAGCGAAGCTAGTTGGAAAGTAGGCAAGAAAGCCTTTTTGGTATTTAAAGAGCATATGATCTATACTACTGCTGATTAAGTGACAGTAATCACCCATGATAGACTAACACACTAAAAATTTAAGTTGAATGAACGTTAACTTTGCAAAACTGATTATTGTTTCAATTAATTTTCAGACGTTTTCTAATCGTATCCTAAAGACTTTTATATCTACTTTCCCATATGAAAATATACTTCGTCTCTATGCTACATCTTCTATCTTTTTAAATTTTAATCGGCATTTGATGGAAAGCTTAAATAAATTAATTAGAATTTCAGCGATTAGAGATCATAGGCGACTTGGATTCAGAATGATACTTTCTATATGTAACTGCTCAAAAGCGAGGAAGCTCACGCGTGTCACTGCCGACTGGGCCAAAGCCGAGAAGATATTGAAACGCTTATCGTGGGGCAGCGAGTTCGAGCCTGCTGGGCGCGACTATGTGGAATTCCCATTCTTTATTTAAAAATGTCTAATTTACATAAACATAAGAATTACTTCAGGTGACGTGATATACGCATTATTTTTTCATTCATATTATTTAAACTGCTTGATTTAAATTAATTTTCAAAGTTTTAAATCCCCTATCGGCGTTACTTTTGTACCTGGCGGCCCCATTTTGGGTCAACGGGAGTGAGGGGTAAAAGTTGTTGTTTCCAACGAGATTGAAAAAATGTAGATATTTTAGAGGGTGGCGAAATTATTTCTTTGACAATCTTGACTGCGGAAAAAACCAATAATTGAAATGCAGGGAAGAAAAATTCCCATACAGTATTTGAAAATTTATATATTTTAGGACCGCTCCATGAATTTTAATTTTGTTTTATTTTTCTTTGATCTAAATATTTTTTTTTGTATTTTTTTTATCGTTTAGAGCTATCGTACCAACCATTAAAAATAATATTACCACATTGTGATTATAAAATAATTTGTATGAAGAGAAGTTATTACATAACATTATTTTAGTTACTTTATATTATTTTATATATCCCATCGAAGAACACTTGCTGATCTAATACTATTATTTAAACTATTGGGAGGGTATCTCAACTGTCCCAGTCAACCGGACTTAATCTATTTTCATGTTCCCCGTAGGAAAATCCGATAAAAAGTGCTCTTCCATGTTCCGAGCCATAGAACATCACATACCCAAAATGCATTTTTATTTTGCTCATGCAGGGCATTAAATAACTGACAGTGGCCCTAAATAACTGACGCAGAGTGCTATTCAAACGATAGGCCCCCGACCAGATTAGGTTAAAGAGAACGAAGAAAAAAATATCAGCACACAACGTGGAATGACATTTTAAATATCGCTGAAAACGATAGCAATCTTTCTCTAATACTTAGTATGTAAATTTCTTAAGAACACATTCTGAGTTCGGATCCTGTGCCGCTATTTCAACAAGCTCGATGTAAATTACAATCATTGCGTATCGATTACGCATCCTCCCTCCGTGTAAATCTTATTCAGCTAAAATTGCCCCGGTACAAGATTACAGATACGGAACATCCATTTTTGTGAGGGAAATCTTATCTCGGAAACGTATGAGAAAAATATTAACGTTTTAGTAATATATTGAAGTACCCTTTCCCTTGGGGGCTGTTTTGGAAAAATTTATCACCCCTAGAAAATAACCCACGCGAGCCGGTGTCTCACTTTTTCTGACAAAATATGGGCTTGTTGGGTTGAGAACGTGCTTAATTTTAATATACTGCCTTAATGTTATAAATCAGGTGTAGCTGTTCTGGAGAAGCTGTGTGATTATTAATTCTCTACGACTAATACAAGAACACCGTGTGGTTTATTTAGGATGTTATTATTTTTGATATTAAAACTATCCTTGAGCAGCATTTTTTTATTAATTATTTATTTTAGTTTTTTTAAACTTTCAAAAATTTAATAATGTATGAATATTCTTATAGTGAAATTGGTGAACATTGCATTGTGTAAAGCAGGGACGTGCTGTATGAACAAAAAGCATAATTTTTAGTAAGCATATATTTTGAAAAGAATCGAAAATAAGAGACAAATCTCGTAATATTCCAATCACAATAATTAACATATTATTCAGATTATAATATTTCTAAATATTCTACCGGATAATATGTAATTTCAATTTCTTTTTCCAAATATCTGTTTAAATAAAATTCATGCTTCTTGTTCTCTCACTGCACGCCCCTGGTGTAAAGTGATCAATTAAGCCAACTCATACAGTTCATAAGCCCTGGGACACCCTATAAAAGACGTCCATATACCTTTCCCATATAAAAAGCTTCGTCTCAATCAATTTATATGTATGTACACCAGACGCATTTTGTGAAAACATTGAAGCATGACCTTTAAGTAAAAATATATTTTGTATAGAAAATAAAAATTAATATTTATCCGACTAAATATAATCATATATATAAATACGAATAGTATGAACATTATTGTGATCGGAATATTTCGAGATAAATGATTTATTTCGATTTTTTCCAAATATACGGTTACGTAAAAGTCACGCTTCATGCTCCCACTGCACGCCCCTGATGTACACACACATTAAAATAATAACAGCATCACATACGAAAATCAATAACAGTATTCTACTGCTTAATTATTTTCTACGTTTGCAAGGTAAGTGCGCCATTGTTCTGTCGAATTTCCCATCTCGAACATTCGTAACGCGCTCACACAATATAAATAATTCAATTAATTCCAATTAAATTAACAATCCAAACCAAAATTGATTGAACTAAGAGATTTGTCAAAGGAGAACATAAACCGAGAAGGATTTGGTGGAAGGTTACATTGTGTTTGCTTCAGTGTGAGAGATGACTTATTATAAATTGAATCTCGTACTGAATGCGCGAGTTAAATTATTAATCAACCACCGTCATTCTGATTTGAACCTAATTAGTTGAACCAACAACGAGGAGTGGTTCAATTGTATATATTCTATAGATACAATTATTTATTTAAATTTTTTTTTTTTTATATTAAATCTCAGGGGGTATTCATGTGGGAAATTAAGCGGAATAAATTAAAATTACGGAAAAAAGTTATCGCAATCAATTTACGTATTAAAGTTTGTAGAAATTATTCCAATTTAGCTGGATTAAAATTGTATGTATACTTGTATTTTAAATGAGCTGTGTTGAATGCATGTTAATTATTTAAGGGAATTAAGTAATAAAATATTCGATATCCATTTATTTATTTAATGCTATATGGATTATTTTTAACGCTACATGACCATGAAATCCACAACTGTATAAAACACGGCACAAAAATACCTAAGCTTGAAATAAATCTTACAGATGTACTGTCATCTCACCAGGAATTGAACCCGGATACCCTGTGTGAGACGTCAGTGTCATGCTCACTGGACTACGAGGACCACCTCCTTTTTTCTCATGTTCGTTTTTTATCCGCTGCTAGATAAACGCCTCTCCCAGACTTCCACATTTCTCTGGCCATTAATGAAGTTTTTGGACCTGTCTTTCATTGGTCCATGTTGCAGCCACACACGAGCATTGTAAGTATATATATGGAATACTTGTACATATTTTTTCAGTTTCTACAAGATATTCTGGCAATTAAATTCAGTAAATCCTTATCTTATGCTATAATTTTTGTGTAAGAAAATTTTTTTTTTTTCAAATTTACGTTGTGGCACCATTTTAAAAATAAAACAATAAATAATTTGGATTAAACACGATTCATTATTATTACAAAAATTGCACATATTCTGGGAGCAATGATCCCTTCTTCGGGAAAATAAATATTTTTTCAAAAACTGTTCTTTACTGTACACACAAGAAATGTACATTTCTTGTCCTAAAAAAGAGAACACACCCGATACATATAGAATTTCAATACTAAATATTAATCATGGCTAAAACAAAGTGTAAGTTACTTTATTTCCCAAATAAAATCGTTGAAATTTTTACATAAGGTTACTTTAACTTTAAACTAATCACAATTGTTCAAGAAAATTTGAGCATCGACCAAAGATACTAGTGATCTCCATATCATTCTACAGTATTTAGAGTACTGATATTTTCTCACTTTCAATTAAACTTTATATTTACACATAAATGTTTACATGGATATGTGACAGTGTTTAGAAAGCCTTCACCATGTATTGAATTTACCTGACGTTATTTCAATATGAAAACTGAACGATTCTTGGTTGTACAAATAACTAAGCACCTTTCAACATCTAACGCCCCTTCAAGACAAAGAAGAAATACACTGTAGACAAACAGGAATATAGGTAAGCGGCCTGTTAAGGTGAGCTTCGAACAAAGGAAGGTTAAACATCCTCCATGTGTATGTACCTCATCGAAATATCTCTCAATTGTTTTCCAAATAATTTTTTTATATTTTTTTTTGTTTTCCAATAAAATACGTGTTATAAAAATGTATAAACGTAACGTCATAGGTAAAACACTATACGAAATAATGCATTTAGGTCTTCACTTATGGGGGCAGTTATCGGCAATTATACAAAACCCAATCAAAAAGCAAAATCAAGACCCATTCAAGTGTAAAAATATTATATTTTTTATGAAAAAATGATCCTAGAAAAACAAGTAACCAATCACCTCTTTGTTTTGGAGAGTTTTTAGTCATTTAAAAATTTCCTTTTTAAATACATTTACATTATATTTGCTGCTTTTTTTATTGCTTTTGGGAGTTAGACAAGCGGTAATGTAAGACGCATTTCTCTTTCTTATATTACTATTTTGGACCTTTTTGCATGCCGCTTTTTTCTCCCCTTGTTTGTTTGTGGTGGAATTTTGCAATTGATTTTTCACCAACTTTCCGACTAGCTAGAGCTCTGAAACTTCCAATATTTGCGTAAAGTGGTTGACCAACGAATTTTTAAATGTTTTCGACATGATTCGGTCATTATTACGATTAAAATTAAAAATCACGTCATCCACATTAAATTTATAATCACAACACTCACAATCAAGAGCCAACTGAAGAACACGACGTTTTAAAATTTGTTTTAAACATTGAAACAATGTGTTTAATATTTAGAAACTGCACGGGTCATACTAAAAAAAAACAGATTATGAATGTATCCAAAGAATGCGTAAATAAGCATGTCTTCAAATTTTTTTATGCTTTACTTCTTGAATAATATGCTTTTTAGTTTTGTTCTTTATCTGATAGTGGTGAATTTTTAAAATATATTTTTAAAATATGATTACTAAAATTTTTAATACCGGGAAGATTAATTTGACAGTGGTAAATGTGACATCATTTCAAATAAAGTGCCAAAATTGACCGTTGTCTGAACTATCAAATACATTAATTTATTTCATTACGTGCGCACTGTGGATTTTCAAACATCTATGAAATTTTATCGATATGTGTAGTTTAAATCTACTAAAAATCAATATTTTATGTTTTTCACAATCAACCCATATTATTGATTTTACCAATAATTTTTTCATCGATTTAATAATAAAATCTTCTTCAAAATTATGCAATCGTACTCGATAAAGAAATTGTAAAATGGTACCAGAATATTTTACATTTTTTGACAGTATATTATAATCAATACAAAATATAAATACATAAACAGTGGGCTTATATACTAATTACAAAACAGTTTGACAGGACAAAGTAGCATTATTGTAGGTAGGTTGGGGGAGGAGGAGAGGAGTATTGTTGCCTAAGGGTTTAGTCATATTTTAATTTTGTTCCCCTTGGGCAACTATACTCCCCACCTCCTTCCCTTACCTACCCACACTATTGGTATTCTGTCCTGTCAAACTGTTTTGTAATTAGTATATAAGTTTTGATTTTACTACCCGATGAAGTTACGGTCTTAGCAAAACCTGGTCGATTCCAATACGAAAATAAAGTGTGATAAAATAAATATTATTATTCTTAGAGTTGAGGTTGTTATTATGGTCGTTAGATATATTTAACTGTAACTGTTTGCGGATATTTTATACAAACCGTATCTTTTTCCGAGAAACGACTCTCGACGTTTCGTTGAATTCTTATTCATTATTATTGTATCGATTTTATTATAATGTCCCACCATAAAGTGTTTGCATCTTTTGAAAAAAAAATATATCCGCTAACAGGTGATACTTCGGTCTTATACGCCATTTGTTTTCAGAAAAAGGTAATATATACTTAACAAGACTCTGATTAATATTATGCGCACCTTTACTTCTGAAATATGGACAAGAAAAAGGGGTTATTCATAAAGACTCTTTTTTTCAGGAATATAAAAAATATATTTGTCATATATTTGCGAAAGTCAACCTAGACGGGGCTAGATTTGAAAGGAATTGATGGAGAATAATCTTGCTGGCAACCATGACCCTTCTCATGATGTTGTTGGACTTGATGATGATGATTATTGTATACTTCATTCGCTAGTAAACTTTAAACCATTCACACTTTTTAATAAATGTCTTCGCAAGAAATGCGAGATAAAAATTCTAACAATCCATTTATTATAATTTTGAGAAATTTACTAAATAGTCGGCAAAAATATCTCGGGCTGCAGATTGCGCGGGTATTTTTTTACAGCAGTGCTCCATTTGAGCAGGAATGTACCCCAGCAAACAAAACGAAGCCTTTTTGATGATAAATTCTTAAGGAATTTTAATCAGTCCAAAACACAAAGAATTTTTTGACAGTGAACCCAAATATTTTTCTTTGTCATCGCCAATTTTTGTGATGACAGGTAAAGCCAATTTTCGTTTAATACCAACAATATATTCTGAGAGAAAGGTACAAAGAAAATAAAAGAAAACGGAGACAGTAAAAGGAACCACCGTGCACAAATATTTAAATAAGCGCTTCATCTCTCAATACTAAAGAAATATTTATCTTACTTGATGCCAAACAATTATCGATATGTCAGGTTTCCGGTCTGCTCTAAACATATCCAGATTTATTTATTGTTATTTATTAGATAACGGTATTATTCTAAGTATTCCAGAAAATCTCTTTAACTCCTATGTCCCTCCCATATCTTCCAGTCCAATCGGATTTTTATTTCTTTCCCTAATATTGCGAATAATGTTATCTGCCTGTTTCTGGAGTAATACATATTTACGTTAAACAATGCTAATTGAAATCAATTATTTAAATAATTTAAATATGAAAAATGACCAATATTAATTCCTAGATGCGATTTAACCTCTTAATCCTCCTCTATAAGGACGTCGTATAAACCGGGTGGGTTAAAAACCAAATTTATTATTCGTCTGGAAAATTTTTGAGGTCCTAAATGGTCCTAATGAACTTAATAATTGAAATGCTAGAAAACTACGCAATACGGGAACTTTTTAAATCTTAAATAATACATATCCTTTGTCATTATTATAATTTTAAGATGTAATGAATTTTATCAAAACAGGACTTTTATTAAATATAAATTAAACTTTTTTGAATTATAACTAGAAATGGTAGGTATTATCCATTTTGTATTTACAGCAAATTATATGCCGAAATAGACGGGAATATACAGTTATAAAAATGCTCAACTCAAAGCTGACGAATGATTGGTTATTGAATTGAAAATTAGAACAATTTTTTACGATGGATTACGATTTTAGGTGTGTATGTTTTTGTCGATGGTTTTGCAAAAACGACGTGATTGTCAGATATTCGTTTTCAAAACAAAAAACATAGTCATTCATTCGTTTTTCTATGCGGCTATCAAATTTGTATAGTTTCAAAAAATTTTAATATGGAACCGAAAATACAAAATGAGCCGATAAAACATGAAAGTGGGTAGGCTCTTGGACTTTTTTGAAAATGCACACGTTTTGGGATTCGTCGCATCGTGTCTTTGAATAGACGTTAGACGTCAATTCGAAGACCTTTATCTCTTATTTTATTGATATATTACTTGTACATTTTTCACCAATACATAAATATCAGTTTTCAAAATCATCCCAAAAAAGCTTAACTGGACATGAGTCGCACTCCCCAAATTTTTTCAAAATAAATCGGCTTTGTTAATAATATAAAGTCAGTCATTTTTCATAGCCTTTTTTCTATATTCCTGATAAACACTTAAAATTAACCACTTAGTAACACACTATTGATTGATATTAATTTTTAAAAACATTTTTTTGTTCAATAATTAATGGCTGAAATTTATAAATTCCAAAATTGAACGGTAATATAATTAATTACGGCGGTTGTAATTAAAGCCGGTAGATATTTTGACCTGTCAGGATTTCAGCTTATCAGTAATTTTGTGAGATGGAATTCAATCAGCTTCCATCCTAAAGTAGACAGGGAGTTAGGGCAATTATGTCTTAATGTACCTGTATATTTTAATAACGTTTTATTTTTAAATTATTTTTGTAGATATTTTGACGATTTCCCACCTGATGAAGGGAAACCGTACTGCATTTTAAAGTATTTTCCACAAAACAAATTAAAAAAAACAAATGCTTAATTTAAAGGATAATAAAAATAATTTAAAATAACTATGTGACAAAAAAATGCATACAAACTCTACAGATGTAGGTAAAACAGTACAATTAACAAAAATCATACGCTTTCAATTTACTCTGGTTTAGTAAAAATAATTCATTCAAATATCGATATATACTTGGCTAATATTTAATTTAAAATAAATCTTGAATGATAAATTTTAAATTAGATAAAAGTGCTGATAAAAATAATGCTGATAAAAATAATCCAGAATTCAAAATTCACGAAACCGTATAACACGAAAAGTACAGAAACGATTTTGGAAAAATTATTATTACCATTTTATTTTATTTGCAGCTCAAATCTCTCTAACCACATCTGCTTATCAGTAGATTTATCTGTACAAAAATGAACACTATAAAAATAAAAATATAGAATCAAATGTACGTGTCCATACATAATTATATCCCAGTGCAAATAATAAAATAAAAATATCATTAAAAAATAAACAAAATACTGAATTTAGTGCAAATATACTTCCAATATAATAAAAGAGAAAGTTTACTATATTTCATTATAAACTCCCTGCATGCTACCTTGATCATTGCATATAAATTTAATCAAATCAAGTCGGAGGACATGCCTTTTTATATCGTTGTCTTCAAGTTCGTCAAAATAATTATAATATCAAAAATATTTATTGTACTTGCACAGCACATACATATAGTTTTGTGATCCCTCGTCAATAATTTATACTCATTTGTAATAAGGTCACGTGTATTTAAACAGCGGGTATTAGATATTCAGCAGAAATTTGGATGTTTTCCCCGAGGAAGTCATCAGCGCGGTCGGAAGAGCGTAGTAAGCTGCTTAGTTAGTCAGCGTGTTTTAAGACAAGTCCTTGGAGAAACGAGCACACATGTACGTAGACATTTCTGTCTACGAGGTAACAATACAAATCTTTGTATCTACCCAGTCTATGACAATTCATATGAATGGGATGCGTGCTTTCAATTGTACCGTTGTTTTAATAGGTAAGAATAGGTAAGATGTAAGATCCACTTCGATCTTACATCTTACCTATTCTTCTTAGATGTAAGATCTTCCACAGACTTCTAAGTATATCATATTTGATATTCACAAACATATTGTTTCAGTCATTCTGTCATCTCCTTCGAACACAATTACGCTCACTTGCTGACATTAATTATAATTTTACTTTCTTTGCAATTTTATTTTATATGTTATGGATTACTGCGTGCGCAAATAAAGTTGTATGTTATTTTAAATTATGATGTTTTTATATTTATTTTATTCTAAATTTTATACTGGTGACAATATCATCCCCGATAATAATTCGTCCGTCCGTAACTTACTCTCAAATAGGTCTCATTCCCTTTTTAAAATTTCAAAATTTACACTAAATATAAACATTGACTGGTAACACTGATAAAATACTCGAAATGATATTTTTTATTTTTATTTAACGCTTAAACAGGCCAAGAAGTCCAATTACATAAACAAAACACATTACAAAATACTCTGGCTTGAGTAAATCACATGGATTAATTGTGACCTCACCGGGAATCGAACCCGCAACCCTCGGTTTGAGAAGCCAGTATCATGCCCACTATCATTTATTTAATATTAAGTGTTTATATATAATTTTTATATGATAATTTAGTATGAACATATTTTTTTATTAAATACAATAAAACTATGAAAGGAGTTTAATAACAATTAACCCATAAAAACATAGTTTACAGTATAAATCATTTATATAATAATTGTTATTATTAAATAAGTTATTTTATAGTATTACAACTAGCTTTTGTTTCTTACAATTTTAAATAAAGATATAATTTATGAAGTGTCCATGATTTATATAATTTTAGAATAGTCCCAGAAAGTAGGTACTTGCTGGAACATCTGAGATAAATTTGCATTTTTGTGTGCCTGTGTGTGTGATCCCAAATGCATGTAAAATGCAAAATGTAAAAGTGCAAAATTTCAACTCGATTGAATGACGGTAAGTGAGTAAATTTTTACATTCAAGATTTTTCCATAAGAAATCAAGATCGACGATGAAATTGATATAATGGATTTAAAAAATAACATTTTTTTAACTCAGTAAAAAAACGCTTGTTTTTTCTTTTTTCCTTTCACGACAAATAAGTTTTTTCAATTAAAAAATGTCATGAAGTGTCTTCTATTTCCATACTATTAATAAATCAGTTCATCTCACTCCTTCTATTTTAAATCCTTTGTGAATCACTGATGGAATTTAAAAACTAAAAACATGTGGTAGGTATCGTTTATTTGTATAATGTTCCATTTTTAAACTTTTTTATTATGTTCCTGTTGAACTATCATCCACATTTCATTTGCATATATTTATAGGTACATATTATACATACAATATAATTAAAATATGTTGATGTAAAAATGATATATATATGATTTTATATTTCAAAAACGTAAATCAAGAGTTGCCAACCGAAATACACAAAAGTAGCAGTAAACATATAGTACGAAACACGTTTTGTCTAAAACGCAGTACAATGCGAAAGTTGTATTTACATTGTCCCAGCCACACTCGTTAATAAAAACACACAATGTTCATTTCACGCGAGTCTAATTAAAACTTGGCCGCTAGTTGTTTTGCTGAAAAACTCCGGTGCCAAAAGGCCCTATGTAATTCAATTCCCACGCAAAAAATCATTCTGTGTAATCACTTTTAAGATATTAATCAACCTTTTTCTCCGCATCCACGGAACAAAACATATTTAATTAAATGTAGCGAGGGCATGGCGCCTTTCACGGGGAGAAAAAATGAACACAACAACTATGTACAGATAATAACAAAACACCGAGGGGCAGACTGGGGGGAGGGCGCGGGTGGGGGTTATCATCTGTATGCTTGACAACGGAATTATAGAATAACAAAATGTGTGCTTTGGTGATTACTCAGTCAACACGGCAGCTTTACCTCTCACTTCTTTATGGAAATATGTCAAAAAAATTTACAATTTACTAATATATTTTATTTAAATACACGTAGCTCAGAAGCACTAGAAACGCGCGCTAAAAAAAATTAGTACCCTAACAATAGCAGTCAGTGTTTTAAAATAAGTTTTATTTTTTAATTTTAGGTTTGTATCGCTTCAATTCATCAATCAATCAACAACGAGTAGCTTGTTGGTCTTGTGGTTAGGACACTCACCTCGTGATCCAAAGGTCGCGGGTTCGAATCTCACTCCAGATTAGCAAATTTGTCCTATTTTCATAGCACAAGCGTTTAGCTTAGTTTGAAAATAGTAAGAATATTAATGTGACACGTACTTCGTGTTCGCATCGCTATTTAAAAAAAATAACTATTACTGATTATGGAACACTTCTCACACGTCGCGCGTCGGTAGGTACTTTATTCACAGGCCGTATATTTGTCGCTTATTCAAACTCAGGCCACACTCGCAAGATTTGCTTTTCTATGGTGGACTTCTATGTCGTGCTTGGTCTTCAAAATTAAAACATTTTGATCAAATTAATAATGTACTTTATTATATCACTCTACATTACCATTAGAGTTTATATAGTTAACCAATCTCTTTCGGAAACCGTAAAATTTTTCATTAGATTGTTATCACCTTGCTGAAGGAAATAATATTTTCTTAAACCAGTTAAGTTAATAAACTTATTTGGTTATTTGTTGATGGCCAAATGAATAACCTAAATAAATATTTTTTTAAATTTTAAAATAAAATCATTATCATATTCATTTAATCTTAAAAATGAAAATGTTTCGTTAGTCAGCATTCAACGTATTTTCCAATTCAGTTAATTGATAAAACCAAAATTATGAGTATTTTTTCTACGGCTACGGTTGATGATGACACAGGCGTACCTCACAGCAAACAATTATTAGAAGAAGTATCTAAATATGAGTCTTCCCCTGCGAACAATTTCACTCCCTGTTCCTCCCCACATCGCCTACTGCCCCCGCCCCTCGTCCTCCCTCACAGTAACCCGAGAAAACGGAAGAGAAACAATGATAATTATCTTGAGTAGATACGGAACAGAATAAAAAAAGATCGTGCAGAACGGTGCTTCACCGCCATCTTGGATAAGTGTAAGTAAAAACTCTTTATTTTTATGTTAATAATATCAGTCAGCTTTATTTTTATGGAATTAACGGATTATTTCGTACATCTAGCCTTTCTTCAGTTATAAAAAGAACCCGAATCAAACTAATTGATTTTAACAGCGTCTATTATAACTTCATTTTCTTAATTCAACCGTTATCTGGTTAAAAATTCTTTTTATCAAGAATGCCAAAGGATTTTGCAGTTAAGTTACAATGAAAAACGTGTTTTATGCCGTATATATTGCCTTACTAGCCCTACACCCGTGAAAAATCACGTTGCAGGATTTTGAAGCTGAATATTCATAAATAGAATACCATTTTTTTAAATTGATTTTAATCGCTTAATTTACAACTAAATTTAATGAAATAATAATATAAAAATATTAAGACCGTACAATTTAGTGAGACGACCCTTGCGTGTTGGCTGAGCCGCGTACTTATTGCGTGTCACACTCTATCTAAAGTTGTAATTCCTCCGTAATTCCAGCATGTTATGGAATTTATGGACCGACCGGCTAACACATTTTAATTCGATTGTCTTTCTTAAATGGAAAGAGGTCTGTCTACACCCCGTATATATATATATACATATATATATATGTAACAAAAGGAACTTCTGGACTCCCTCGCGTTTTCTGTAAATGGTCTCCGTGAGAAGACCAAGGCCGACGTTTCGACACGGTATCACGTGCCATTGTCAAGGCTAAAAGGCCTCAAAAGTTACGGACTAGCCGTACTTGTTCGCGGGTGACATGAAAGTCTCCCACCAATAAGGCTGTCGTACTTCGAGTTCAGTTCAGTGTAACTAAATCGTCGCCATGTTTCATGTGTCAGTTGCGAGCGAAACTAACGCCATCTCTGATTCGAATTGTGAAGTTCAATTTATTTGCCCTCAAATTGTGCTGTACTGGCGCCCTCTGTGGTATCGAAACTCGCTTGACTATTTTCTACAACTTTTTTCTTTTAATCTCTGCGATCTTCGTAATTTATCGGCAGGTATAGGTGCTGAGTCATGCAAAGTACTTTGTCTACTTGTGCTGGGTGATTCATGTATTACCGGTTGGATAGCTAGAGATTTTGAAGAAAGATGATGTGTCGGTGCAGTTGGTGGTATCGTACAAGAGACAACTGGTTTGGTGATGGTATTTTTCTGAGTTTTAAGTTTTCGTTTAGCGAGAATCGGTTTCCAAGCCATAGGAAGTCTTCGGGAATCATCTCGGGTGTTTAGACTGTATGGTCTTTTCTCGATTTCTATCGCTTCTCTATATACTCGATGACTCTCTTTATTTAATGTCACCAATACCTTGGCATTGTCAAAGTCTATATTGTGTCCTTCAGTTATCGTATGCTGGGCCAACGTGGATGTACTTTTTCGACGTTTTACGTCAACGCGATGTTCGTCTATTCTCGCAGATGTTTTTCGATTTGTACGTCCAATATATGTGCCTTCGCATGTCTTGCATGGAACTTGTGATGAATCACCTGTTTCTATAGATTTTTTTTTTATTTTATTTTATTATTTTATTTTGAACTCTAAGATGATTTAAATGCTACGCGGGGAAAAATTGAGCTAAACTGGCCGTAGTATTGGAGCTAAAAAAATTTGGGAATGATGAAACGCTAGTATTGGGAGGGAGTTAGTAGCGATTGATCGGATATAGGTTACGAGCAGTTAATATTCAATTCTTATAAAACATATTAATCTTGTGGTAAAGCCGCGTTTGGTACAAATGGTTGACGATCGGCGCGGTCCGAGCGGTCCACATGTGCTTCCCATTAAAAAATGCTGAACACGGCTTTCGTAGATTTGGGTCGCGATAATTGCAGTTTGAGCCGTTAAAAAACCGATTAACGTCTACTCTGAGGTGACGATGATATTGACAGTTCCACGAGGTTTCAGAATTATGGCCTTTTTTGCTGTGGTTTTGAAACCGCTTAAATGTCATTAATCGCGACCTTAAGTGGATTGCCGCGCAAGAGAGATAGCAGAATATGAGCAAAGGCAAGGAAGGCAGGTCCTAATCGGGGGATCGCGAGAGGAAAACGCCCCATAAAATTTTTTTATAGGAATTGGCCGTGGAGCACGGATTAAACGTATACGTTGTACCAGAGGGGTGACCTTAACTGAGCGGATAATGATTTATTTTCGTTTCGCGGGAGTCGGATAACGTAGGCAGATAGGAAATTTAACTATAATTCCATTATATTTATCTGTAGACTGACGCTCTATCGAGGAGCGAATAATGATTCATTTTCGTTTCGCGGGAGTCGAATAACGTAGGCGGGTAGAAAAGTTAACTATAATTCTATTATATTTATCTGTAGACTAACGCTCTTCAGGCTTTTACAACAGATAGGTAATTGTGCAATGACGGTATATACAGTTAGGAAAGAGATAACGATAACGTGTAAGCATATTAATGGCACGACAAGAAAATAATATACTCGAATATAGATACAATATATTAACTATGTAATCACTACAAACCTGTCCGACGTTAGCGTAGTTTCAACAGGACGGGTAACGTGTATACGATTGGCTATTCTAGCTCAGATTTCGCCGGGTTTGGTAGTAATAACCACAAAACATAATTGGAACAAGTGTATCTAGATAAGAATATTGTAAATAAAATAATATGAATTTGCGGCCCATATACACATGAAATAAAAGGATAAAGCGTATGGGGATCTTATAGATGGATGGATAAATGAAACAAATATATATAGGAGTAAATGCAAGTAAAAAGCAAGCATATAAGTACCAAAAACATAGGAGAACATAGTGTGATAGAAATTCGAAGACGGGAGGAACAATAATGTGAAGTGGAACGGATATAGCAAGAGCATGTAATAATGATAAACGTACAAATACAGACAACTACTTGAGACCGATTCGACAGATACTAGCAATCTTTCAACACACCTCTAAGAACATGGTGAGCGGTATATAGTTATCAGCGGAGGCGTCCAGTGCCTTGGCAATGAATGAGCACTGAATTAATCCGACGCCTTGCCTGCGGCACTGGAGGTTTATTTACTTATTTGTTTTATTTGTTTTCATTTATTGGGTTTCTTACAGCCATATAATTAATCAATCTTTGAAGAAAAGACAATAATTGATGCACAGAGTTTTGGGCCAATTACGCGAAAACACATACATACAATCGATAAAAGAATAATAAAAACATGTCCAATAGTGGGTTGTGTGAGTGTGTATCTGTGTGTTTATTTATTTGTTTATTTATTTTGTTTTGGGAAAAAAATTAAAAGCAAAACGATCCTAAAAATCTTCCACTGAATTTAAAAATTTAATTTAACTTACATTAATAGTTTATTGTGTTATAGCGAATAGTACTCTTCCAGTATTATATTGTTCGAGAATATTCACTGTCTATGTAACATAGTTACTTTGTGGATCAATCTTACTGCCAATAAAAATAATAATAAATGGTTACAAATTATGTTTAAATTCCGCAACGGAGGGAGCTAATACGTCCCTGTGCGCGGAGAGTCGCGGCCAAAAGACAGGATTCATTGGGGACCCACGAGGAAAGATCGCCCAAAATTAATTTAAA
Organism: Agrypnia vestita; assembly: GCA_016648135.1. Classification (NCBI taxonomy): domain Eukaryota; kingdom Metazoa; phylum Arthropoda; class Insecta; order Trichoptera; family Phryganeidae; genus Agrypnia; species Agrypnia vestita. The sequence continues at coordinate 13,463 of JADDOH010007274.1, read as the reverse complement.
ATTAGGTATAGTGCCTTTGGATGATTGTTATATCTAGGTATGCAGTGTGCACGTGGTGAATATATGGAAATTGATCCCATGATATAGCGGCCAAGAAACGTTAAATTTCCGATAAAGACGAGCGGAAATACGGGAGAACGGGACAGGATAATGGTAGATAATGAAGAAACATCAACTATGATTAGGGGAGTACCCGATAGATTGTGGTTACGGTTGATCAAACGACAATATGGACTGAACTTAGAAATTAAATATTAAAAATTAATTATCGCGCTTGTGAAGCGAGTTCAAACCGTCTGAAGCCACCAAGTCCGTCCCAAACGGGCACGGGGATGGAGATAGAGACGGCAATAGGAGGTGGGATCAACTGACATATCCGAGTGGAGATATGGTTTTTTTTTGCCAAATTGAATCTTAGGAACAAAGAATTTGGTTTCAAGGAAAGTAGGATATTGAAAATCCTGGAAACACACGACTTAGGACCTTTGGCTGCTAGGGGGGGTTTAAAATGTCAAGACACAGCAGAAATCAGGGAGTTGGTGACGGTCTACGAGAGCGCAAAATCTGCGTCGGTTGTTTTTTCGAGTGATAGAACCGTGAGTGAAAGTTACCGTCGACTTAGAGTGCCTCAGTGAGTGAAAATTATAGTGAAAGTGCGTACGGGTAAATATACTCTTCGACATTGTTGGTTGCTCACGTTAAAAGAAAAGGGGGGTACGGGTTTGATTTTATTTTATAAAGGGTAATTAATTTGGCATATTAGAACTTCGGAAATTACTGCGCTTTATTAAGTTGATTAGTCCGGCATATATAGAACTGATATTTGCAGATCTCCGGAAACTAGCTGTGCGTTATAAAGATACCTATTTTATGCTAAACACGCGGGAAATTGTTAATAAATCTTGTAAAAATACCTATCTTATGCTAAATACGCGAGGTCCTGTTAAAAGAGTTTTAACTCAGAGTACGGGTTTGATTTTATTTTATAAAGGTAATTAATCTGGCATATCGGAACTTCGGAAATCACTATGTTCTATAAAGTTAATTATTTTTGTCGTCTTACTAGGTTCACAGAATAATATTCGCAGAATTTCAGGAAACGGTAGAGTTCAAATTTAGTTAAATTCTCGTTTTACTAAGTATAGTATTGGCGGATCTCTGGAAACTAGCTGTGCGTTATAAAGATACCTATTTTATGCTAAACACGCGGGAAATTGTTAAAAGATAAAAGGGTTGTTACTAACAGATTCGATTTTAAATAAGTCTTATAAAATTACCTATTTTTTGCTAAAATTTAATTAATTTAACTTGGTCACATTTTAATTTTTACATTTGTAAGGCATATAATATTTCGTTATATGAAATGTTTCGATTAGACCGGATTTATTTTAGTTATTGAAAGAATATTTAGTTTATTTTAATAATTTCTCTTGTTTATGTTTAATAGTAAGAGTCCGTTAAAATTATAGCGAATAAATTCTGGGATTAAAATACGTTTAGTGAAAAATATATAGCTGATCTCGCGGGGTATCAGGTTCAGCCCATAATAATCTAGATTTTCATTTCGTTTAAAATTATATAGAGTAATTCCGTGAGAATCGGGGTCTATTTACAATTTTACAGATGTATGAAATTTCATTATTCTAAAAAAATTATATGGAATAGTCTCGTGGGGGCCGGGGTTTATTTACGGTATACAGAAGTACAAGTTTCACTATTTTATAAAGTATATAAAATTGCTTCCGTTCGGCCTGGGTTATCTTATATTATATAGGAAAACATAGGTCCCGCGCTATTAAAACATATAAAACCGTTTCATGTGGCCGGGATTATTACGCGCGTTGGGGAAAGCCTATAAGGTAAAAATATGTTTAATTTGATTCGGGTATTTTATATTTTATGAAAGATATTTGCCTCGCGGACTTAAACTATGAAAAAATGTTTCAATTAGTTCTGGTTATAACTTCGCGATTGTATAATTTGGGGTACTTCGTATTGTACGAAGACGTAAATCTCGCGTATAAAAACGTGTATAAAAAAAAAAACGTATATCATGTATTCAAACATATAAAAACTTCTAGTACATTGTTTCGTTAGACCGGGGTTGTATTATACTTATAAAGATGTTAGGGCCTCGTTATATTGAAAATATATAAAAACCGCCTGGGGCCGGGTCTTCTTATTTATAAACTATATAAGATTTCGTTACATTTAGTTATATAAAATGCTATCGTTCGGGAATTCGCGTTTCATTTTAAGCATATATAAATATAGGGTCCCGTTTTTGAGCAATGTTAGTGTTTCGTTTAGAATTCGCGCCTTCATTTAATAAATATGAAACATGTAGATTTCAATCAGAACTATTTTAAAATGATTCGTTTAGAAATTCGCGTCTTGTATTATAAATGTGAAAATTATAGTATTCGTTTTGAGCTAAAACGTGTGAACATAGAAACACTACAGCTTTGACCGCTATTTTGTTTACTATGCCTAGGACATTCTTGCGGTTTATTAGGCCTGATGATAAAATTTAAACTCTTACTCTGTTTAAAATAGACGTAGTGTCTCCGCCTAGATTGGCTTCACGATATACCTTATGAAATTTGTAAGTTCCGTTGTCCTAAAATTATATAAAATTACCTTCGTTTAGATCGGGTTATATCATATTCCTCGTGGAACGCGTAAACCTCGTTGTCCTGAAACTAAATAAGGATGTTTCATCTAGACCGGGTTCATTTTACACTTTAGGAAGAATATAAATCCCGCGTCTTTCACTACATAAAATGGATTTGGTAAGATTGGGGTTGTTTATACTTGTAGAAATTACAGAATCCCGTTATTCCTAAACCATATTAAAATGATAAATAATATTAAAATGATTTAAACTATATTAAAACTTGCCGGAGGGTGGATATCAAATATTCGAGATGATAATGAAATTATATTAAGAATAAAATAATTTTACTATCAATGCACAAACTTGGCAATGAACTACCTACATATGTCGACATTTTAAATCCATCTCTCTCAAAATTTAAAAAATCATTATATGATCATTTCTTTTCAAAATATTAAATTTTATATAATGTCTTAAATTTTTTATATATATAGCTGGCTATTCAAATTTAATATTGCTATATTATCGGTGAGTAAAAATTTCTGAGATCACTACTTTACACTTTTCTGCACATATACCTTTTTACATATATGTCTAACCTCATTATGTTTAAACTATGTATATATACTTTTTTACATTTATACCCTTTATTTTTCTTTCACATTTAATCGTTTGTTGTATTTTAATTATGTATAAACCTGCTACCTTACACTTTTGCATATATACCTTTTTTACATATATGTCTAACCTCATTATGTTTAAACTATGTATATATATACCTTTTTACATTTATACCTTTTATTTTTCTTTTACATTTAATCGTTTGTTGTATTTTAATTATGTATAAACCTGCTACTTTACACCTTTTTGCATATATACTTTTTACATACATGTCTAACCTCATTATTTTTAAACTATGTATATATACTTTTTTACATCTATACCCTTTATTTTTCTTTTACATTTAATCGTTTGTTGTATTTTAATTATGTATAAACCTGTTGTAAAAGGCTATTAAGCCGTGTAATTAATTAATAATAATAATAATAATAATAATAATAATAATAATAATAATAATAATAATAATATTAAGAATAAAACTAAATCGGCGGACCCTAAAAGTAATATGTATTGACCTTATAAAGATGTAGACTAGTGGGGTTTTATTATAGAAGCAATCAATTCTTTAACAACAACAAGTGGACAAGTGGTTGCTTCATGGGTTTGTTAAAACTTATAAATGGATGGAATCCTAGATTCAAAGCTTAATCCCGGTATTTCGGATAAATATAAGAATATGTAACATCGGAAAATAACGGGTAACGGGTTTTATGAAAAATATCGGTGCGTATAATCATTAGAGTATGATCATTAGAATTGGAGTCTAGTCTCGATGACCCGGGAAGTACGGATACGTAAGACGGAAATAAGGACTATGTTGCAGTATTATTAAGATATATAAATACTTACAATTGTCGAGCTAGAGTCTAATTCCGGTATCCCGAGGAATATAAATTCAAAGAAAGGGAAAATAATGTCTAGTTTCGGTTTGGTTAGAGTATATACACCGTATAGTTACAGAGGCTGGATACTAAGCCCCAGCTACGGAAACTTAAAAACGCGTGATGGCAGGATCAAAGGTTAGGTCGCGAACTATAGTTAATTAGGGGCCTGTGAATCGTATGCGCGTGCAAGGCAAGTGTCCGCAATCCTTAGGTATAAAGTGAGGTACATAAAGTGAAACTACGATGCACTGGAATGGATATAATCGGCGGCAGATGGGTAAGTCATGTCATCCTCTTTCCGTTTTGAGATTATAACGATATATAAAGGTGGCGCACGATTAAGAAGAATGGTCTCGGGTTCGATACCCCAGACAGAGACGGAAGAAGCGCCGACAGTGAAAGCTAACCCCTGTACCGTAAACTTTAAATATTATTTTATCCACAGGTGTTTGTTTGCATGTTGGATCCGTACTGACCATAATAGGGGCGAATTAATTCGCCAAATAACCTTTCTCTGCATGTGTGTGAACTTCCAGGGATCGCGCGGCCCGTGTGCTCGACGCCGAATTTAATTATTAATTTCTATTTATTTATTTAATTGATGATCCATTAATTAATTAGGTATTTATTTGTCTATTCATATGCCGCGTCCCAGTTATATATAGTCAGGCGGCGTTTCGATAGCATCATCATCGGCCCGTGTGCTCGACGCCGAACTTAATTATTCATTTCTATTTATTTATTTAATTGATGATTCATTAAATAATTAGGTATTTATTTGTCTATTCATATGCCGCGTCCCAGTTATATATAGTCAGGCGGCGTTTCGATAGCATCATCATCGGCCCGTGTGCTCGACGCCGAACTTAACTATTAATTTCTATTTATTTATTTAATTGATGATCCATTAAGTAATTAGGTATTTATTTGTCTATTCATATGCCGCGTCCCAGTTATATATAGTCAGGCGGCGTTTCGATAGCATCATCATCGGCCCGTGTGCTCGACGCCGAACTTAACTATTAATTTCTATTTATTTATTTAATTGAAGATCCATTAATTAATTAGGTATTTATTTGTCTATTCATATGCCGCGTCCCAGTTATATATAGTCAGGCGGCGTTTCGATAGCATCATCATCGGCCCGTGTGCTCGACGCCGAACTTAATTATTCATCTCTATTTATTTATTTAATTGATGATTCATTAAATAATTAGGTATTTATTTGTCTATTCATATGCCGCGTCCCAGTTATATATAGTCAGGCGGCGTTTCGATAGCATCATCATCATCACCATCACCAGCAGTGTCCCAGTTATATATTGTCAGGAGACGTTTCAATAGTACCATCATCATCATCTTCATTAGCGGTGTTCCAGTCATATATAGTCAGGAGGCGTTCCGATAGTATCATCACCATCATTAGCAGTGTCCCAGTTGTATATCGCCAGGAGACGTTTCAATAGTATCATCATCATCATCTTCATTAGCGGTGTTCCAGTCACATATCGTCAGGAGGTGTTTCAATAGTATCATCATCATCATCATCATTAGCGGTGTCCTAGTCATATATAGTCAGGAGGCGTTCCGATAGTATCATCATCATCATTAGCGGTGTCTCCGATATATATATCGTCAGGAAACGTTACGATAGTATCATCATCATCATCATCATCACTAGCGGCGGTTCAGCTAAATATCATCAGGTGACGTTTCGATAGTGACAACATCATCTTCATCAGTGATGGCAGGGTTCCAGTTACACATCAGTCGGAGATAATTAGGCAGATCCCATCATCATCGATGGCAGGATTCTAGCTGTACACCATTTGGAGAAAATACACCGACATCCCTGGCCAGGGGCTAGGCATATCCCTACTGTCCAGATCCACCTTTCCATCTACTAATACGAGGGGTCATGGCCTCGTGAAACCACATGGCAACCAACCATTACAAGTATTTATTTATGTATTGTATATGTAAGTATATGTATGTATATTATATTTTATTAGTATGTATCTATTCGTACGTAGTGTATGAGGGGGCTCTTCACGGGTGGCACAACACCCGTGCGGATGTCTTCCCTCGTCTGGAATGGATTGAACGTATTGATGCATATCAGATTATAATAAGTACTACCTGGGAGGGTGGTTGCAGTCACTGTAGTGTCGCGAATGGCCAATGGGCTGCAGTTGCTCACAGGCGAGGGTTGGGGAGCCTAGGAAACTCCCCCTCCCCACTCGCATATTTTTGACTTGACAGGTGGCCCGGGACCATCTTTACAGTAGCTTCAGTATATATACCGTAGTTTAACTTAGTTTAACCTGGAGGAGTTGGAATTCGGGGGGCAAACTAGCTCTGAGCCCGGACGCCAGACACTGACGCGAGGGATGGTGCGGTACTTTGCACAGAAGAGGCCCAACATGAAAAGGCGCATCCAGGCTCAGGTCAACGTATCCGGAACTCGTGTCGGGAGAAGGAAGATGGGATCAGTCACCGATGAGCCTTTGGGTATGGAGGGGCCGAATTTAAAGCAACCACATTTTCCGCGTACACATACATTTACACATACCTTCTACAAACCCTTTATCCATTAGAACCCAACGTACCACTAGAATGAGACATAGGGCCAGATACAGGTGACGGAACTTAGGCCGGCTAGTAAATAAACGTAACAATGTAATTGATATAAAGATAATGCAGAGTAAATATAAAAGGTCGTCGGGAATAAGCACAGCGAGATAACGGCGGAAGATAAAATTATTAATCAGCGAGGGCGTCGAAGACGGAATCATCCATAGGAGCGGCTAAGAAGGACTCGAGGGCTTTCAGGGGATCTATGTACTCTATATGTGCATGCGCATGTGATAACGGCACGTCACTAACCTTTCCAGTGGATGGCGGTCGATCCCATACAGGTAGGACAATGGGGGATCGAGCGGAGAGGGCATGGAAGCAGGGGATCGCGCACTCTGGAAGCGCAGCTACACCAGATGCAGTGGTTTCAGTCCGTAGGAATGATAGGTAAATAATATAGGGCCACGGAACATAGTATGTTTAGCAATTGCACCGTAGGGCTTAATTGACGTGCTAGGTAGTTTTGTTTGCGTTTTCCATGAACATTCACGAACTTCATACCCCAGTATTTAATTTAAGTAAAGCTTGCGTTAGGGTTACCACTAAACCAATTCATCCCCTATAGTTCGAAACAAAAAATTACACAACGTGAACTGGGGAGGTCTTGAATAAAGCGAGGGTGTTTGGAAATACTACGTTAAAAGCCGTAGAGCCTTCACCCGACGTAGATAGATAGCTTGTTTGCCTCTAACAAGGCGTGAACTCAGTTAGGAGTAGGATCGAGCTGAAAGGCGAAGAAGAGGAGCCATCACATGTGGCAACACTGATTAGTCCCTATCGAAAAATATCCAACCCTCAATTGATCCAATTCCCTCTCTCGTTTCGACAAAGCTTGTGTTAAAAGTTCCAATTTTTCGTCTCGTTTATTAATTGTACATTTTATAATTTTCGTTTAATTTCGTCTTCGCCGAACTTCGGGAGTAACGAACGTTGGTGGCCAATGAAACAGTTGTTTGGTGAAGTTATATCGCATCGAGGGACGCCAAAACACAAAAAGGTGAGCAGAAATGTCCTTCATTTCTCAACCAAAATACAGTCCACTTTTTTCCAATCTTTTCCCCACTTACGCGGCGATTTTGTGTCGCGTACAATAATAATAAACTACATTTGTGTTTGTTACGAACAGAATCATATTTATGTTATATTTTATAATTTCTTGTATTCTGTGTGAAATGGCGACTTCGGCACGGTACCGATGTCGCCAGAGGGTATTGAATTTTGTATTAAATAAAATATGGAGGGGGTAAAATTGAGTGGGAACAGTGTAAATAAATAATTAAGAAATTTTTTACTTTAGGGAGGCGGTGAATAATAGAGCACCCCTAATTAACAACCAAATTAATTTTTCATATAGCCCTTTGTTTAATTTAATATTCACAAAAGATAGGGTAGCACCCACTTTAGACCCCGCCCCCTCTACTCTCTTTCGGTAGATCCCTGGCTTTTATCTTTTATCAGATTCCTGGTTCATTAGGCTAATCAGTGCATGTTTGTCCCTGACAAGACTAACACGCACGTGATCAATTATTGGTGGAAGTGTAAAAATACTATGGTTGAGGTGGGTAGTGTTGTGAATGTAGTGGTGTAGTGTTGGTCCTGACAAAGAGAAGGGTACATCTCAAAACCGGTAGACCTAAAATCTGGTAGTGGTTTTTACAAAGTTAACTAACAATCTGTTATAGTGTAAATACCCACTGAAGCCAGGCTACACGGTATTCTTTATAGAAATAAATGTGGAGGTAGAAAAATCGGGCCTCATTTCTGTATGGACCATTAACAACTCTTTCATTTGACGACTCAGCAGAAGTGATCAGCGATCCACCCCTATAAAATAAACAGTCTTTGTTTTTATACTGAACACTTTGGCTAAAATTGTTTTAATCGGGTTTCATAATTATGATTATCATCATTTTTGTGCCCTTATCATATGAGGATCGGAGATTCGAAGGCTCGACAAGGCACTTCCAACCCCTGTATTTTTATTTTTTTGAATTTATTAATTTTTACGGTGCAAAATTTTACTTTTTTTTATTCTTTATGTATTTAATTTTCGTCTTCTTTATTATTACATTCCTAAAGTGTGCACAGTTCATATTAGGTCCTTACATATAAAATTGGTGTTTTGCCGTACTGGCAAATTTGATCTCAAATATCTTCTCTTTGGTTAGGAATTCCAAATCCAAATTTATACAGCTATTTACTCATGTATTTATGTTTTGAAAATTATAATTCATTTGTTTTTTCCTCAATTGTTTTTTTCTTTGCGTCACTCAGTTTACGAAATGAAAAACTTGAAATATCACGTTATTTACGAGTACGAGTTCCACCGTGGCACCAGTGCTGCAGAAACGGCTCGAAGGATTAATGATGTTTATGGCGACGGTGCCGCAAAAGAAAACACGGTGCGTTTTTGGTTCCAACGTTTTCGTTCTGGAAATTTCGACCTGCAGAACAAGCCCCGTGGACGACCGGAGACCAAAGTTGATAATGAAGAATTGAAGGCTATTGTGGAAGCGGATCCATCGCAAACCACATCCGAGTTAGCTGCAGGCTCCGCACCAGCAGTGTTAGTGATAAAACTGTTTTAATTCACTTGAAGCAAATTGGTAAGGTGAAAAAGCTTGAAAGGTGGGTACCTCACGAATTGAGTGAAGCAAATCAACAAACGCGCGTTGACTGCCGCGTTGCATTACTCAACCGGCACAATAATGAAGGGATTTTAAATCGAATCATTACCTATGATGAAAAGTGGATCCTGTACGATAATCGGAAGCGCTCATCGCAATGGCTGAACCCTGCCGAACCAGCCAAACCATGCCCCAAGCGAAAATTGACTCCAAAAAAGTTACTTGTGAGCGTTTGGTGGACTAGTGCTGGTGTCGTTCACTACAGCTTTCTTAAATCTGGCCAGACGATTACGGCAGAGGTCTATTGTCAGCAACTGCAAACCATGATGGAAAAGCTAGCTGCTAAACAACCGAGGCTGGTTAATCGCTCTAGGCCACTGCCGCTTCATGATAACGCTAGACCACACACTGCACAACAGACGGCTACCAAATTAGAGGAGCTTCAATTGGAATGTCTAAGACATCCACCGTACTCTCCGGACCTTGCCCCAACAGATTTCCATTTTTTTAGAAATTTGGATAACTTCTTGCACAGGAAAAAATTCAACTCCGATGGGGCAGTCCAAACCGCCTTCAAAGATTTTATTGATTCCCGTCCGAATGGTTTTTTTAGTAAAGGGATCGATGAACTACCTATGAGATGGCAAAAGTGCATAGATAGCAATGGTACATACTTTGATTAAATAAAAATATTATATTAAAAAAAATCGGCTTTATGTTCCTCCCATACTAAACGCCAATTTCATATGTAAGGACCTAATATATGTACACATTATGGAAGTATTATCACACAGCGCTTTTCTTAAATTTGGATTATAACGCCCCAGTTATATTTTTCAATTTAATAGATTACTTATTCTAGATTAAATCACAATTATGCAATTTAAGAACATGAATTGCACTACAAAAAAAATAAATTATTATTATATAAAAGATTGATTATGAAACAAGAATAAAGAGGTAGATAGATTTGATTGATATTTGTCATAATATACTTCTTAAATAGGTTTATTAAATAGCATAGCAAAAATCGTACACATATGCACAATATGCATAGGCAACAATATCCTAAAAAAATTAATGCAGTTATCGAGGAATTATAATTTAGTGTGTACTGAATTCGAAATTTTATAGGAAATATAGCCAATAAATTTATAGGAAACACGACTTTTGGAAGGGATAGATACATAAAGTCTAGAATTCAGTACATTCTAACTTAGTAATCCTCGATGATTGCATTCAAAACATTTTTTTAATATTGCTTCCTTCGCTGCCTGGAGACCTATTTTAAAACATTCTCATTTTTTAATCGTTTTTCTCTTTTGTATCTACTGTTATATATTGTATTTATTTTGACTTCTTTCTACTTTTAACGTATAATTTCTACAGAGAAAGCACGTAAGAGACATCTGCGTGAGTGAGTAGGTACTTACGCGAGAAATTGAGCAAAACAACCTGGTGATAGACAAAAAGTATAGCGAAGATTGTATTTTCACATGATTTTTTTGTATTTATATTAAAAATATTATAAATTTTTTTGTTATGTTATTTATATGTATTCAGATAGCTAAGTTTCTTTTTTACTCCCTCTCTTTTAACTCGTAGCGTCTGCGGTTTGTTGTCTGCCGGAAAACTTTGGATCAATTTTTAACACTTTTTCCGTAATCCAATCGAGCTGAAACTTTGCAAGCAGACTTGTGGCGATGATAAAAATGATCTTTCAAATTGTTGTTTTAATTTTTTAAATCATTATAGTGCAATTTTGGATTTTTCGAAATTTTAATGTTTTTTTTCTAATTGGAATCAATACAAATGAGTTATGACCCCGATGCATGCAGTAGCCACGAAACCTGATGCAATGATAAGGGGAGTATAGTAAAAACTTGTTTTTTATGGGTTAGTTTTTTAATAATGTAAAAGACGAAAAAGACGTACTGAAACGAATAAATTCAATTTGAATTCGTATAGACACTTTATTTAAGAGAGGAATTGCTATTCAACCCGATAGTCGGGTCGAACGAAGAGAGTACAGATCACAAACAATATGAACAATGAAAGGAAGTGAGAATGTGTTGTACTATGAATATTTAATAAGATAAATAAATGGATCCTGTTGAAATTCATATAAAGTGAAACGACGCATTTTCACGTAATTGTATATCGAAATCCTCTGCTAGGGGTGGATTGAAAAGTTTCCGAAATCACCAAGAGCGGGTTGCTTTATTCCAACTATTTTTATGTCGTTGTGTTGGCTATTCTTTTATGTGAGTACACAGCAAACGTCAAAACAATCTGTCAAACAGTCTGGTGTTGACAAGCATTCAATTCAACTCAATTCAAGCAACAAATTTACACGTTTTGAATCATGGATAAAATTGAAATTTGAAGGGTCGTCATTTTTCATTTGGAGGGAAACACCGCGACGGAAATTAAATCCAGATTGGATGCTGTTCTTGGAGATGAAAAGATAAAAGGACTTTATGGACCAAAAGCGGCAACTTCACAAAAGATTGTAGAAAAAATCTGTGACACGGTTTTAAAAGTTTGAACTTGTGGAAGAAGTGAATATCTTTTATATATGAGTACTTTATAGTTTACATAATGAATAAGATTTATTTCTGCTCAGAGAGGTCAATGAATTTAGATTAAGTGAAGTGTAATATATATATATATTTTTAGTAGTTAAGAAGTGTTAATAGTAAATTGAATATTATAAACAATCAGGTGCTTTTTACAAATAGTTATCTTTTAAATTTATTTTCATGTTAAGTAGGTACTTTATAATTATTCATTTTCCATATACATCTTTTTAATGTTTTAACATTTAGATTATAATTTTTTTGGATGTCCCATAAATGACTGTTAATTTTATTCAAGATCTTTCTTACTATAATATCCCATTCCCCATCAATATCCCAACCCTCTTATCTTCCAATGATCAAATCACATAAAAATTACTAACAAGATTCCTTAAAGCTAACGGTATAAATCTATAAAAATTAAATAAATTAACATAATGTATCCTATATTCTTTTCCATTACTAATAGAATTGAATCATCCACACAGAATAATTAATGAATCGTTTACAATTTAAATTTCTAAAATAAAAGAGAAAAAAAAAACGCAACCATCACACCCATTGCCAACGAAGAAACACACTTGTTTTGTGGCAAGAACACCCCATAGGGGTGAAACGCCAGGTAAGAAAATGAAGAAGAAGGAACACTATCTATACTTCGTTTTTTTAATTTAATTTTGTTAACAATTAATTATTGTTAAAATTTTGTTAGTATACAAAATTAATCTAATAATTGTAAATATAAATATGATAGAAAAAACAAGGAGGTATTATTGATTACGAAAGCAATAGTGAAAGTAAAAAAAAAACGATGTAAAAAAATTATATGTTTAATTGCTTACGTGTGATAGTGAAAAAATATAGTTCAATGAACAAACAAATGAATGAATACCTGTTTTCTGCAGTGCAAATGCAGTTGACATTGTCTTCACGAATAATTTAGTGTCAGAAAAAATAAAAGTACGGCGTCCACACCGACATTTACTTTTTACTGATATGTCAATGTTATAATCTGGGTTGATGTCATATTATGTCATGTAATTTTATAATAAATTGTTCGGTCTACTTTCTTTATAATGTAATAATTAAAAGTTGTTACACAAAAAAAAAAACAGGATTCATGATCATGGGTAAGGTCTGGATCGTGCAGGATTCAAAAAATTCCGCGAATTTTTTTTATCAAGTCTCAAATTTTTTTATATTACGCTGTTTTAAAAATATTATTATTTGCCTTTACATATTTTTATTGTTTAAATGCAACGATTCACATAATTTGTTAAATTTTCATAATTTTAAATTGTATTGTTAGTTTCCCATACATAAATAAAGTATACCTAATAACAATGGCGTGCAGCGCATACAAGCAAAAAACTGTGCATTAGTAAAAATTCTGGGAAACAAATATTAATTAAATAATCGTAATCATAAGAAAAAATCAATTTAAAATTCTAGCCATAACTCGTCCTACGGCTAGATGTTTTATTTCCGACGTTTCTGT
>JADDOH010007270.1:0-10671 GCA_016648135.1 Agrypnia vestita | reverse complement strand
TTGATTTTAGTTTATATAATTTTTATTGTAAGATTTGAATCATTCATGCCTATTAATAAAGTTTCGTAAACATAATTTCTCACTATATTATTTTTACACAACGGTGACCGAGTATTCCACAGACATTCGTGATTCTTATAATAAGTCACGAAAAGTAATGTTTTATCATCTCCCCAACGCGCCATATTTGTTTCATCTGTCGCGGACTGAGAAGATCGCATTGATAACACTAGCCGCGAAGCCCGTGAATGACATAAGCATGCTCATAAATAAGCAAGTCTGTTCACACATGCTCCAAAGATACCCCTTCTCTATGGTGAATGACAGTGGCATGCTTATAAATCAACCGGCGGTTGATTTTTGAGCATGCCACTAGGTGGCATGCTCATTTCTAGCAATGTGCGTACACACATCACTAATAAAAGCATTCCACTGTCAGTCGTACTGCGCATGCCTCACGTGCCACTACAGAAGCATGGGTTCTCAGACGCTTAAAGTATTTCGTTAGTTTGTATTGTTAAATTCGCATTTCATTTTGTTTTACGCACTTTTTTGAATTTTTTTTCTTAAATCATTATAAAATGCATCATGATTTAAAAATGACATTTAGCGGCCGAGTTTAGAGTATCTGCCAATTTTTTAACAGAATACGAAATTGAAGATATGGACGCTATAAAAAAATAATCGACCTCTAAAATTTAGCGATTCACCTAGAGAATAAAGGCCCAAATGTTGACCTGAGTGAACCAAGTAGAGGATTGGGGGCAAACTGATGTACATGTACTAATATAAAATGGGTTGTTTTTTTTAGCAATAGCAACAGAAAAACATAATGTACGTTTCTGAAAATAACATATATAATATAAAGTTATTTTAAGTATTAATTGTTTTTACTTTCATCGAAAGCTCATTTTTGTATACAATTTTCATTTCCTCACTTTTACATTTTCCTCAGTTCTACACCGATTTTTTTTGTTCCCCAGAGAAGTGTAAAAACGAAGTTTTACTGTAGATGATTAATTTAATACTTCACCTGTCGATGAGAGATTCTGTTACTCTCGAAACTTTAGTAGTAAAATATAAAATGATTACATATTAAACTCACATAGAGGTAACATAGTTAATGTTTTTCAACCAATGAAATGATCATAGATGATTCAATATAAATCCAAGTAATTTTTTTTGGAGAATTTTCGGTTAGGACTGACCTGAAGTTGAATTCCTCTGGTATCATCATTGTTGATGTGGACCCTTATTCTCCCAAATTGCTCATCGGATATACGGAGAGTGAGTAAACCTGAAAATGTGACATTTATTACATGTCTTAATTGCACATAAAACACATGCAAAATCATTTACTGCTTAATTGAAAACAAGTTGAAAGGGGCAGAAGATAATATGTACCTGTAAGTTCAAAGTTTTGAATCCCGCCATCTCTGCCGATCCTCACAGACAGCTTGTCTTCCAATTTTAAATGGACACTGGAGCAAAACAATAATAATATGAATATAAATTGAGGTTTCAATATCAAAAGAAAAATTACTGAGTTAAAAATTTATCCAGACCAAAATCGCGTGCACGAGGATAAATGAGCTGTTTTGACTCAAGACCGATGACCGAAGCTAGAGTTAACTGTTTTGTTTTTAAAAAAATGTGTGGCAATCGATCATTGCCACTTTAATGAAATTCATCTCAAAAATTCTTAAAACACAGAAAAACCGTCACTATTTCCGAGAACTCCAATAAGCATCAAAAGTTTTAAGTCCCAAAATATTAATTTAATAATTGATTAACCCCAATAATTTAAAAATCCTGATGAGGATAATTCATAATTTGAAAAAAAATTTAGACCCTTGAGCCATACATTTTAAGTAACATAATTAGATTTTTTAACAAGTATAAAAAACTAATAATGCGCATGGCTTTATGATCACAGGCACCCATATGGGGCGCCCTTTATATATTTAGGAAGCCTTTGTAAAACCTACTTTATCTATACATTTTATTGAATGCTTGACTGCATTGATATGTGCGGATAGTTTTGGTTTGGGACTTTTAAGCTTGTTCTTCATACTTTTAAACGCTTTTAAATTGTTTTTCACTTTTTTAAATTCCTCTTTGGTTCTAATAACTGTGTTTGTGCTATTAAGATATTATATTTTCTTCGGAAGAAGTTATTGCAAACATATTGTATTACTTCATTTAGTTATGGATGATTGTATTCCTAGTAACTTTCCTGTGTTTTTTACTGGGTCACAAAAAAGGCGATTTCAAAAGTTAAAATCCAGTAAAGAAGTCTTCCACAAATTCACAGATTACGGCCATCGAAACGTGACGAAATGAAAAAAATAATTACATATTATAAATAATAATAGATTTTTTCGCAAGTGAGAATAACAAATACATCAATACCGGGTACTCTCAAAATCTACGTATTTTTGGATATATCTTGGACGTATCCGAAATACAAAGATTTTTCATAAAATTAACGGCTTTTTCATCAGTTTTACAATTTTTGGAATATTTCGCAATCACATAGCAATTTTTGTTGTGTAACATCTTTCCTCTCGCTTTCCTGCAATCTGTGGCAGAGATTTTGTGAAAATGGACGGAAATGCGTAACAGGAAACTAGAGACTGGAGATGTGCGCGCAATTTTGTTGACTATGTATTTCTGACAGCCGTACATAAAATTATATAAAAAAAAATTTCTTTGACCAAATTTTTTTTTGTTTCTTTGAATTTCGGATAAGTGGGGTTCCGCATAATTCAAAATGAATATTTTGAGTTTGTTCAAATCTTTCAGAACAGTGCTGGATTTATGTCACAGAGACATTATTAATCAATTAGTGTATATTATAGATATCTCACAGAGACGAAACTGTATTAATTATGGGAAAGTAGGTATAAGAGTCATTTGGGTGTAACAGGACTTATGACCTGTCTTTTTATGGTTGGCTTAAGTGATCACTTTACACAATTGTAACATTCGCCATTTCCACCCATGATAGAATATACCATGTTTATTCATTTTTTGGAAGTTGTATGTCACAAGTTGTATGTGCTGGATTTATGTCACAGAGACATTATTAATCAATTAATTGATTAATAATGTCTCTGTGACATAAATCCAGTACATACAACTTGTGACATACAACTTCCAAAAAATGAATAAACATGGTATATTCTATCATGGGTGGAAATGGCGAATGTTACAATTGTGTAAAGTGATCACTTAAGCCAACCATAAAAAGACAGGTCATAAGTCCTGTTACACCCAAATGACTCTTATACCTACTTTCCCATAATTAATACAGTTTCGTCTCTGTGAGATATCTATAATATACACTAATTGATTAATAATGTCTCTGTGACATAAATCCAGCACTGTTCTGAAAGATTTGAACAAACTCAAAATATTCATTTTGAATTATGCGGAACCCCACTTATCCGAAATTCAAAGAAACAAAAAAAAATTTGGTCAAAGAAATTTTTTTTTATATAATTTTATGTACGGCTGTCAGAAATACATAGTCAACAAAATTGCGCGCACATCTCCAGTCTCTAGTTTCCTGTTACGCATTTCCGTCCATTTTCACAAAATCTCTGCCACAGATTGCAGGAAAGCGAGAGGAAAGATGTTACACAACAAAAATTGCTATGTGATTGCGAAATATTCCAAAAATTGTAAAACTGATGAAAAAGCCGTTAATTTTATGAAAAATCTTTGTATTTCGGATACGTCCAAGATATATCCAAAAATACGTAGATTTTGAGAGTACCCGGTATTGATGTATTTGTTATTCTCACTTGCGAAAAAATCTATTATTATTTATAATATGTAATTATTTTTTTCATTTCGTCACGTTTCGATGGCCGTAATCTGTGAATTTGTGGAAGACTTCTTTACTGGATTTTAACTTTTGAAATCGCCTTTTTTGTGACCCAGTAAAAAACACAGGAAAGTTACTAGGAATACAATCATCCATAACTAAATGAAGTAATACAATATGTTTGCAATAACTTCTTCCGAAGAAAATATAATATCTTAATAGCACAAACACAGTTATTAGAACCAAAGAGGAATTTAAAAAAGTGAAAAACAATTTAAAAGCGTTTAAAAGTATGAAGAACAAGCTTAAAAGTCCCAAACCAAAACTATCCGCACATATCAATGCAGTCAAGCATTCAATAAAATGTATAGATAAAGTAGGTTTTACAAAGGCTTCCTAAATATATAAAGGGCGCCCCATATGGGTGCCTGTGATCATAAAGCCATGCGCATTATTAGTTTTTTATACTTGTTAAAAAATCTAATTATGTTACTTAAAATGTATGGCTCAAGGGTCTAAATTTTTTTTCAAATTATGAATTATCCTCATCAGGATTTTTAAATTATTGGGGTTAATCAATTATTAAATTAATATTTTGGGACTTAAAACTTTTGATGAATTATTGGAGTTCTCGAATTAGTGAGGTTTTTCTGTGTTTTTAATGAATTTTTTAATGAATTTCATTAAAGTGGCAATGATCGATTGCCACACATTTTTTTAAAAACAAAACAGTTAACTCTAGCTTCGGTCATCGGTCTTGAGTCAAAACAGCTCATTTATCCTCGTGCACGCGATTTTGGTCTGGATAAATTTTTAACTCAGTAATTTTTCTTTTGATATTGAAACCTCAATTTATATTCATATTATTATTGTTTTGCTCCAGTGTCCATTTAAAATTGGAAGACAAGCTGTCTGTGAGGATCGGCAGAGATGGCGGGATTCAAAACTTTGAACTTACAGGTACATATTATCTTCTGCCCCTTTCAACTTGTTTTCAATTAAGCAGTAAATGATTTTGCATGTGTTTTATGTGCAATTAAGACATGTAATAAATGTCACATTTTCAGGTTTACTCACTCTCCGTATATCCGATGAGCAATTTGGGAGAATAAGGGTCCACATCAACAATGATGATACCAGAGGAATTCAACTTCAGGTCAGTCCTAACCGAAAATTCTCCAAAAAAAATTACTTGGATTTATATTGAATCATCTATGATCATTTCATTGGTTGAAAAACATTAACTATGTTACCTCTATGTGAGTTTAATATGTAATCATTTTATATTTTACTACTAAAGTTTCGAGAGTAACAGAATCTCTCATCGACAGGTGAAGTATTAAATTAATCATCTACAGTAAAACTTCGTTTTTACACTTCTCTGGGGAACAAAAAAAATCGGTGTAGAACTGAGGAAAATTTAAAAGTGAGGAAATGAAAATTGTATACAAAAATGAGCTTTCGATGAAAGTAAAAACAATTAATACTTAAAATAACTTTATATTATATATGTTATTTTCAAAAACGTACATTATGTTTTTCTGTTGCTATTGCTAAAAAAAACAACCCATTTTATATTAGTACATGTACATCAGTTTGCCCCCAACCCTCTACTTGGTTCACTCAGGTCAACATTTGGGCCTTTATTCTCTAGGTGAATCGCTAAATTTTAGAGGCCGATTATTTTTTTATAGCGTCCATATCTTCAATTTCGTATTCTGTTAAAAAATTGGCGGATACTCTAAACTCGGCCGCTAAATGTCATTTTTAAATCATGATGCATTTTATAATGATTTAAGAAAAAAAATTCAAAAAAGTGCGTAAAACAAAATGAAATGCGAATTTAACAATACAAACTAACGAAATACTTTAAGCGTCTGATACACATGCTTCTTTAGTGGCACGTGAGCATGCGCAGTATCGACTTTGACAGTGGCATGCTTATTAGTGGCATGTGTGTACGCACATTGCTAGAAATGAGCATGCCACCTAGTGGCATGCTCAAAAATCAACCGCCGGTTGATTTATAAGCATGCCACTGTCATTCACCATAGAGAAGGGGTATCTTTGGAGCATGTGTGAACAGACTTGCTTATTTATGAGCATGCTTATGTCATTCGCGGGCTTCGCGGCTAGTATTATCAATGCGATCTTCTCAGTCCGCGACGGATGAAACAAATATGGCGCGTTGGGGAGATGATAAAACATTACTTTTCGTGACTTATTATAAGAATCACGAATGTCTGTGGAATACTCGGTCACCGTTGTGTAAAAATAATATAGTGAGAAATAATGTTTACGAAACTTTATTAATAGGCATGAATGATTCAAATCTTACAATAAAAATTATATAAACTAAAATCAAAAATGTGCGGTTGGAAACTCGGGAACTTTTTTGATTTATTGGTTCACTTGAATTTTCTATTTCAGTTTGCAAAGTTTCCATTTTGAACAAGAGCGTCTCTATTCTATGACAAGAGCATGCCACTAATAAGCATGTGTGTTTGATTGTTAGCTTTGGACATGCTTATTTATGAGCATGCCACTAATAAGCATGCCAGTAATGAGCAAATGTGTACAGTTGTTAGGGCATGCTTATTAATGGCATGCTCATTAGCATGCCAGTAAAGAAGCATGTGTATCTGTACCATTAAAAACGATTGGCGGCTGTCATTTAGATCGCGCCAAAACGCGAGTGAAAACCGCCGCTGCGCCGCACACTGTGATATATTCCAAATCTAGCGGAACTTAATACAATGTATACTAATTTAATTTTTATCTCCGGATGTACTGAATAGATTTTTATGAAACTTTTTCTGAATGTTCATAAATATATTCTTTATATGTAAACATAACTAAAATCTATTCAAATTCATAGAGTTTCATGCAAGAAAAAAAATAAAAGTCGGTTCATTTGACTTATATTTGCACAAATTGAGCTTGTTTTATATACAACATGTCACGTAATTTAAGCAAATCCTGAAAGCGCTTTGTTAAGAATCGGCTACTGGTCTAAAATGTTCAAGCAACCATGACCTAATATCAATAGTTATGGAGATATGCAATATCAAAGTTTGCATTTTTTTTTTCAATATTTCTGACTTATTTTTTGCAAAAAGTTTAACTATCATTACAGTAACTTATATCGATTGTTTCGCACACGATCAATCCAGTGGCATAAAATTGAATTTTTTAAATTTAATAAAAATAACAATAAACAACAACCGTGTGTGTGTGTATGTGTGTGTTGGCGCCCATTCGATAAATTCAAAGGAGGTAAATAAAAATTGCCCGCGAAAAGCAATTAGTGAATCATCGTTGACCGCGTATGAATGAAAAAGGGGGTCATTAGGACGAGACAATATTGCCGATAAAATTTCCAAGAAGTGAAATCTCGCCATCTCCGCCATTTAGTTTTCATTCATTTGACTTCTATTGTATTGACTCACTAATTGACTTGGACGATATTATTCTAAGAATTTCAATGTGTTTGTTTATATTTCGTTTTCATTGTATGTGTAATTGTTACCATAAGGTTTATTTTTTGAACATTTATGCATTTAGTTTATAATATTTCTTATACTCGCGTCGAGGCCTCGACAACTTGAATAGTTTTAAGAATTTTCTGTAATTTTATTCTATATGTAATTTGTAATTTTTTGTTGTAAATAAAATGAGTGGAATTAGCGGTCTTATTACTGACGAATCCTGACTGGAGATATAAGGTTTTGTGCATTATTAGGACATCCGCGAGATTCGGAAATAAACGTATCTCACTGTGGAGGATGACGGCCGATCTCGCGGATTAAATTAAATAGCAAAAATATGTTTTGCCAGTTTTCAGATAACTGCGCAGCAGACTTGAAAGGCCGTTAAAATGGTCAGGCAGGCCGACGTTTGAACGCGACAAGCCGGCGCCTGGCGGGGGCCGCTGGTTTATGGACCAGACGTACGCGGCGCGTGGAAAGTTTGCAACGCCGTAAAATCAGAAAGTTCACGAGATGAACTCAGAAAAAGTGCACAAAACCTGGCATGTCATTTCCTGTCAGAATTCGTTATAAAATAAAGAATCGGATTAGTTTGGAAGGAGATACATCGAGAGATAGGAATCGGCCTTTTTTGAGGCGATTTATGAACGCCGACACATCCGGACACATTGGTACTAATTAAATTCACATGCAGATGTGCCAGGCGTTCAATTTGACGTAACATTTACATATGTACACCTCCCCGTTCGGGAGATAATTTGGCTAGGCGGGCAAAATAGTCCGTCTAGAGGATGGGCCGGCACGGTATGATCCGCTCGGGAATGCTGCGCTGACCACCATCCGCCACTGGGTATTCTCGAGATGTCTCTCTCCTCCCTTACTAATCCCATTTTGACCGTTGATTTCCCGCTGTGTCTAGATTTTAAGTATAAATAAAGGAAGATTCCGCAGACTCAGCATCCTCAGTTCGCCGAGATTACTTTACCTTGTTACGCTGCCGATCCGCGGAATCGTGTTTTGAGAAAAAAGTGCCTTTTACTTTTTATTGAATTTCCTGAAAAAGTGTTTTTTGTTGTTGCTTTCTAATTTACCTTTTTGCTTAAAATATTGTAAATTCCTACTGAATTTCTCCCACCGTAACGCGGAGACCCACCCTATATATAGCTATTTTTAAATTCGGTTTTTTAGCCGCTCGGGTTTTAAAATATTTTGGGAATTTTTAAATAGTTTTTCGAACTTGGTATGGCCCTGTGCGTACCATTTCGTGGTCCTTCGTGAAGCCGGATTTCCGTTGTTTCGGTTTTAAATTTTAAATTCAGTAATTTTGTGCTTCGTCGGAATCCGAATTTTTATAATTTTTTTTGTGAGAAAAAATAATATTTTTAAGAAAAATGTCGCGCTCGTTAAGATCAAATTCGAATCGCGAATTAGTTGCCGACGAAGACAATGCCTCCCGTCGCGAAGCGTCATCGGGAGATGAATCGGACCGGCAGTCGGGAGCTGAGGATCAGGCGGCGTCACCTACTGACGCGGCTAGCTCGAGTGCAGATATAAGGAGGCTGCGCAGGAAGCTACGCCACAAGGACCGGCATTACAAGAGGCAGCTTGATGAAATGCAGAAACGCCAAGAAGAGATGTTCACGAGGGCTTTGACACTTGCAGCGGCGGGAAGGGACCCCGCGTTGGGGGGCGCAGGAGCGCCCGCCGCCGGCGCCGCGGCAACCGACGTAGCGGCGCCTATTTCCGCTGCGAGTGTCTCGGCGGACGACATCGCCATAGAAGACCCGGCGCGCATGAATGCACCTACAACTTGTCATCAAGAGGCTCCTGCCGGGACCGATAATCCGAGCTTGGGCGACTGGATGCGGTCGCAACAAGCGCAATTTGAACGGCTGACGTCCGCTGTTACAGAAGCGGTCCGGTCAACGCGTTCACCTGAGAGCCCGCGGTATCCGCTCAGCCAGGATGAGCCACGAGTGTCGGCTATGATAGCGCGGCAGTCTAATGCAAAGGACCTGGCTGAATTTTCGGGCGACCCAATGGAATGGCGTTCATTCAAAACGCAATTCAGGCAATCCACGGAATTGTGTGGGTTGACAACCGCAGAGAATGCGATGCGGTTGAGAATCGCGCTCAAGGGGGCAGCTCGGGAAGCAGTGCGCCCTTTGATCGGCGACCCTCATTGTGTTGAGGGGATTATGCGCACTCTGGAGGATTTATTTGGCCAGCCAGATGCGATAATCGCAAGCGTCCTGGAAAAAGTGAGGAACACAGCACGCCTCACTGAGAGTACGGACACAGGCGTTTTTACGAAATTCGCGGTAGCGGTGAGGAATGCCGTCGCCACAGTAAAAGGTATGGACGAGCGAATATTTGGCGTCACCTCAATTGCTACGCGAGCTCGTCGGAAGGCTCCCGCTTTCGGCGAGAATGGCATGGTTCGCGGCGAGGTCCGGAACCGTGAATACAAACATCGAGGACTTCTCGAGGTGGCTGTCGAGTATGACAGATTCAGCGCCACATTGCGGCGGACAGACCGCGCAAGTGATAGAAGACAAGGGGCGCGAAAATGCGCAGATTCACGCTATACATCGAGCGCCGGAAAATACGCAAAAGTGCGGTATTTGCAGCTCAAGAGATCACGGCGCCGCGGCATGCAACAATTTTACGCGCTGTTCGGTATCTGACCGAGCGGCTATCGTCAAGGACAGAAGATTATGTTTTATGTGCCTCGAACCATGGACGCCGAAACATAAACATGGATGCCGGGGCCGTGATAAAAAATGCAGCGTGGAAAATTGCGAGATGCGGCATCACCGGATGCTGCACGGCGCGCCGCCTTCCGCGAAACGCGAGTGAAAACGTGTCGCTCGCGGGTCAGGTGACGGGCGCGCCGCGGCGTCCGGCCGACCTGGCCTGATAGACTGTGCTCGCCGCGAGCCGCGACGCCGAAAATGTGAATTTTTAAATGTGCAGAAAGTCGACGTGTGTGGCCCGCGGGGGCATAGAAAGACATTCGCCTTATGCGATAAAGGTTGACCGTGTCGCCGATGGAATCCGAAGTCGCCAGTGCGGTCGGTAAATCGGGACCGGTGCGAGATCTGCGCCTGCACGGCGCCCGCGGTATGTGCGCCTCCGAACCGCGGTCGCGTCTAGGGCAGATAACTTTAAAAGCCAGCGGACTTGCCCAATATCCGTTGAGTGTGAACACTTTGCGTAATTTGGATTTACGGCCCCGACGGTTTAGCCGAGAAACCGGGGAAATCAAGCGCACTGTGATTATAACAAAAGTGTTATAAAATTATTATGGGGCATAGATTATGCCATTTGTGAAGTGTCGCGAGTTGGAGA
>JADDOH010007269.1:0-74065 GCA_016648135.1 Agrypnia vestita | reverse complement strand
CAATGCATTGATCATCTTCGTTTGTATCGCTGTCATCAGTTTCCGTGATAGGTGGCTCCTCTTCAGTCTCGCTGGATGAAGACGATACTAGAATTCGTTCATTCACTCCAAAAGTCTCTTTCTTGGGTAATTTTTTCTTTATTTCCGCTTTTGATTTATTGGGTGCTTGTTTTTTTTTAGTTCCTTTTGTGATTTGACTTTCGCATCTTTTCGCCTTTATTTTCCTTTCTTAGATTATCGTCTAGTCCTTACTTATTTTTTTTTGGCGTGTCAGTTAAAATTACGCTTTAAATTTTTTTTCTACTACGTAGGTTCTTTCTTGGATTAGCTTTAGGTAATGGCCGGATTTGTTCTGGTGTTCAATGGTGTTGTCCAATTTTCGTGAATTTTGATCATATTTTGACATGCATACTCATATGCAAGCTTTTTCGCATCAGCTGTGGTCAAACCATAATAAACTTTGCTACATTTTGCAATGTAATCTCCAAGTTATTTTTCTTGGCATGGGTAAAAATTTGTCCCGGGTTGCAATAGCCCACCTTAGAATTTACAAATGGAAGGGCTTTTTTCCAATCTATGAATCGTTTTAGTGTCATATATGACAATTATAATTGACACCAAAAGACACCGCGGCTTTTCGAAGAGACACGTTTGTAGCCTCTATCTCAGCAGCAGTGAGTTTATAAACACTTTCGGGAATTTCACCCTTCTTCGTTTTTTTAATGTAATTTCGTACCATTTTGAATCCTTGAAGAAAACGAATAAAAAAAGTAAAGTAAAAATAATAATTGAACTGTACAGTTTCACATCTAATAATTGTTTTATTAAAAATAAAAATTTAATTATTTCGAAGGGGCTAGTTGTGACAGTCACAACTAGCCCCCACATTTTTGTAACAACTCGCCCCATACGATCATTTTATACTAAAATGTCTACGAAAGTGAATTTATTTACCGCAAGGTTTTCCTTTATTGCTGACAATACAGCCAAAAGACACAACATTTGGTAAATAAAATGTAAAATAACTCACCTAGTATTGGTTAAACAACAGAACACTTGGAATCAGTGCAGAAAAAGTTAGTTTAGTACCTCAAAATCAAACTTTATCATTTAACTTTAATGAAACCAACCGCATGGCTCCAATATTTTGATAGCAACTGACGCTACGGAGTTCACATGAAATGAATCTATGCGGGTAACGCTAAGTCAAATGGCACGAATTTTAAACGCTTTGTCACAACCTGCCCCTGTCACAACACGCCCCACCCTCCCCTACTTCATTATTTAATAAAATTCACTAGAATTAAATATGAATATCTTAATTGTTTAGTAAAATTTACTAGAATGAAATATGAATATCTTCGTTGTTTAGTAAAAATTATAAAAATATTTAATGATATTATCACGTGTCGTGGCTGCGGAAGGCAAATGAAAACATTGGAAATTAATTAGCGATTTATTAATTATTCAATGTACAAAGTCACTTAACACGAACTAAACTTAAAGCTATTTTTTAATCTAAATTATTTCGCAATATATCACTTCTTCTATGAACACTTTATTATTGCTGGGTAATACTTATTAATCGCTTGTAGAATATTTAATTCTCTATTGCTTTGGACCGAATTCAGAGTCAATACTTAGATGATTTAAAGGTTAAGGAGCGCCATAAGTGTTTTTTTTTGTACTGAAAATTACGCGTTTAAGGCGTATCTTAACCTTTAAATCATCTAAGTATTGACTCTGAATTCGGGCCTTAGGTATGTCGTTCGATTATTTCGCTTTATTTATCGCTTCGATTATCTCACGAATTTCCACCCTGGCTGTCGCCTCGCGGATGACTTCGCACGGAACGAACTGTCAAAACACGACACTCTTCACTGCGCCGCGGCGTAGTTCCGTATTTATACCCAAATGCCGGTAATTTCTAACTTACTAGATTATTCTGGTATTCAGGAGAAGGTTCTCGTCGTTTATAGGCTGTTCCAGTCATTTTTAGACGTTTCGCGAAGGTTGTCGATAATTATAGTTTTTTTAGACCATTCTCGATGTTTCTGTAGTGTTGTTCCGAATGCCAAGACGAATAGGAATGAGCTGGGCTGCTTTTGGCTAACTCAAACATATCTTCGAGAACAAAGAGATCCCAATTAGCCTAAAAAGAAAAGCCTTTGAATCGTGCATACTGCCAGTGATGACGTATGGATTGGAGACTATGGCCCTTGCAAAGAAAAGTGTAGAAAGCTCAAATGCACGCAACGATCCATGGAGAGATCCATGCTTGGAGTAAGCCTAAGAGATAGAATTAGAAACGACGAAATTAGGCGCAGAACTAGAGTAGTGGATATCATGGATCGTGTAGCGAAGCTAAAATGGCAATGGGCAGGACATGTTGCAAGACAGGATACTACAAGATGGCCTCACAGAGTTTTGAAATGGAGACCTTGGGAAAATAAAAGAGGCATCGGAAGACCTCAAAAGAGATGGGCCGATGATATTGTCGCTGTGGGGGGAAAGAAATGGCTACAAGTAGCCAACAACAGAGAAGAATGGAAAAATAAGGAAGAGGCCTATATCCAGCAGTGGAAAGACGAAGGCTGATGAAGAAGAAGAAGAAGAAGTTCCGAATGACATATTACCAAGGGTTCGTTTATTCTTTTTAGCATATTGTTACAGTATTTTACTCTCTTAAATTGCTGACAAATTTATTTCACTGCACCCCTGATAATGCAATAAATATATTTATTTGCTTGAACGTCAAAACCTTAATCCTAATGCTTTAATTTCAAAAGCAACCTTGTCCATTGTCCGTTTTTAAAATGGACTCAACAACATGTACTTGAGTCCATCTTAAATCTTGAAATAACTCAAAAACATACAAATTTCATTTACGTTATGGTGTTTGAATGTTTTATTTTTAATTAATTATTCCATTACTTTTGATTTCATCTTATAAAAGTTATAAACACAAATAGTTGCTGGCGCTACGTTGGTTTTGATATTCAAGTACTCGTATATAAAATTAGTTACGGGGAAAAAAAATTGGACGCCGAACTCTCACTTCTAATTAATAGTTTTGAATTGTCAATGTGTTTGGATTGCGCCACAAGGCCTCTAACACAACACAGTTAAACTTTCCAATCAGAATGATATGCCAACCATTGCATTATTAACCGAAACCTTGATTTTGATTAAAAGTGCTTACGGTGACCTTATTTCATGTGCGAAGAGTACACCGGGGTAACAATCGAGAGTTAAAAATTAACTGCGGATTACATATTGCACATTCGTGACAAATGCCCACGACATGATGTCGGCTCATCACATGGCGATAAATCTCAGAAACTGAACATGAATATTATGTACTTGCTGCAACCCGTCAAAAATGACGTACTTTTACATGTCTGTTCCTAAGTGCTCTCGGGCTAAGTCGGGAAGTGCTCTCGTTCATGTTTTCCTTAACTCCCCAACATTCCCTATCCCAAAATTTCTTAATATATCGTCGCTGTATATATAATTAATCCTATGTGACGTTTTAGTACATTCTGAGATAAACGAATGAAACTGTTTTAAAAAATAATTGCACAGACTAGATTTATAAAAAATATTTTAATTAATTACTAGGCAGACTTTCCAGATGACCGGCAATGTTTTTTTTAGTATATCTCCATTATTTACATGAAAAATTGACAAATTGATTCGTTCTTCTCAGAATGTACTAAACGGCACATAGGATTTATTATATACAGGGTGTCCCGTATCTCGTCAAGCCCAAATCTGGTGATAACCCAAGTTACATATAATAGTTATCAGAAAAATATTTTAAAAATGTGTTTTAAAAATTGTAAGCATTTAAAAAAAAAATTAAAAATCTACGCTAATTTTCACTCCTGTTGCTACAAATCTTTATTTATTTTTTATTATTATGTAATCCTGAATAATGCTTCTGTAAACTTTTGTCTAAAATTCAAAGCCAACTGCTCCAGCTTGGAAGAAAATGTCACTTTTTGATCAAACCAAGTATTCAAAACCAATACTTGGCCCAATTCAAACTGACTTTTTTTTTTTTTTAAATATTTTTCTGATAACTATTAGGTCCTTACATATGAAATTGGCGTTTAGTATGGGAGGAACATAAAGCGATTTTTTTTATTATAATATATTTATTTAATCAAAGTATGTACCATTGCTATCTATGCACTTTTGCCATCTCATAGGTAGTTCATCGATCTCTTTACTATAAAAACCATTCGGACGGGAATCAATAAAATCTTTGAAGGCGGTTTGGACTGCCCCATCGGAGTTGAATTTTTTCCTTTGCAAGAAGTTATCCAAATTTCGAAAAAAAATGGTAATCTGTTGGGGCAAGGTCCGGAGAGTACGGTGGATGTCTTAGACATTCCAATTGAAGCTCCTCTAATTTGGTAGCCGTCTGTTGTGCAGTGTGTGGTCTAGCGTTATCATGAAGCAGCAGTGGCCTAGAGCGATTAACCAGCCTCGGTTGTTTAGCAGCTAGCTTTTCCATCATGGTTTGCAGTTGCTGACAATAGACATCTGCCGTAATCGTCTGGCCAGATTTAAGAAAGCTGTAGTGAACGACACCAGCACTAGTCCACCAAACGCTCACAAGTAACTTTTTTGGAGTCAATTTTCGCTTGGGGCATGGTTTGGCTGGTTCGGCAGGGTTCAGCCATTGCGATGAGCGCTTCCGATTATCGTACAGGATCCACTTTTCATCACAGGTAATGATTCGATTTAAAATCCCTTCATTATTGTGCCGGTTGAGTAATGCAACGCAGCAGTCAACGCGCGTTTGTTGATTTGCTTCACTCAATTCGTGAGGTACCCACCTTTCAAGCTTTTTCACCTTACCAATTTGCTTCAAGTGGATTAAAACAGTTTTATCACTAACACCGCAGCCTGCAGCTAACTCGGATGTGGTTTGCGATGGATCCTCTTCCACAATAGCCTTCAATTCTTCATTATCAACTTTGGTCTCCGGCCGTCCACGGGGCTTGTTCTGCAGGTCGAAATTTCCAGAACGAAAACGTTGGAACCAAAAACGCACTGTGTTTTCTTTTGCGGCACCGTCGCCATACACATCATTAATCCTTCGAGCCGTTTCTGCAGCACTGGTGCCACGGTGGAACTTGTACTCGTAAATAACGCGATATTTCAAGTTTTTCATTTTGTCAATTGAGTGACGCAAAGAAAAAAACAATTGAGGAAAAAACAAATGAATTATAATTTTCAGAACACAAATACATGAGTAAATAGCTGTATAAATTTGGATTTGGAATTCCTAACCAAAGAGAAGATATTTGAGATCAAATTTGCCAGTACGGCAAAACGCCAATTTCATATGTAAGGACCTAATATTATGACTTGGCTTGGCCTATCACCCGATTTCGGCTTGAAGTCGAGATACGGGACACCCTGTATACAGCAACGATTGTCTTTCTTAAATGGAAAGAGGTCTACAAACAATTTAATACAGGTACAATCGTACAAAATGCATATTTACAGTGTGGTAAATTACAAATCTAAGAAGATGGCAATTCATATTAGATGTCAAAAGTGACAAATTACAAAATAATGCATTGTGATCTTGAAAGTGATTTACTGATTTCATAATGAACGATCACGGAACATCAAGTTGTGTAATCTTGAAGTTAAGAGGTTTTAAGTGTCTGTTAAGAGGTTTAAATCAGCAAGAACTTGCGTCATAAATACCTACCTAACACCTTGGAATGGCTTGCCAAATTAATATTTCGTTCGTCTTTTAACATCGGTTTCTTTGAAGCAATTAATTTATTTTATACACTCGCTTTCTCCGGTCAAAATACTGGACTGCCGCGGAAAGTCCACAAAGCAGTCAAGTCCAAAAAAGTGGACTTGCGAGCCTTAAAAAACCTTTTATGTTTTAAAAAGATTTTAAAAAATTGATGACGATAAAAATAACGAAAAATTTATTCACGATGTCTGTATCGAAAGTCTGCGGTACGGAAAATACCCTAGAAATCAACACCTGAAGCAAAAAATAAAAAACACGGAAACTGGGTGATCGTAATTTACTTTCAAACTAAAAATTACATCGTTTTATCCATTGACGTATTATAATATAGACAGTTTATTCCCATACTAGCCGGCTTTAATATGTATTGAAAGAGACAACAAACTACATAATCAAGTAATCACGTAAAAATCAGGTAATTTGAAGTCACAGTGACTAAAATAACATACTCATTCTTACAATAGTGTACGATACTCTGCTCCATTTTCCCCGGGACTTTTTTCGGCGTAGTTTTCGTAGTCGGCGTTTTGTTTGTATAACGAATGCAAGTAAGGCAATTACCTTACTTTTGAGTTGCCAAGATTTCACGCTTGTAATCTACAGTTTATTATATAATTGTTTTTTTTTTCAATATTTCAGAAAAACACTACAGAATCAACACGACGCTTTAAAAAACTATAAACACTCTTTTTTCACAGATCTCAACACAAGCTCTCTCTTGTTTAAAATGTTTAATTTTTAAAATTTCAAATAATACGAAAATAAATAATAAAATATAATATACCTTCTTTTAAATGTTCTGATTTTGATTACATTTTATAACATTATAAATTAAAACTTTTATAAATATCAAATAAGTATTTTAAATTAAATAATTATCTTATATCTATATATAGAAGGTAAGGCATCATATTTCAGCTGCTAGACATTATTATAAACAGTTTCTGTTCTTATAATATTTTTTTATAAAGATTTTGGCCGTAAAAATGTCTGTTTATTTATCTTTGACAAAGAATTATTCTCTTATAATATTATTTAAATTTTTGACTACTAGTTTAAAGAGAATCAGAATCTCTCACCGACAGGTGATATCAAACTATCATTATGATTCTCTACAATGTAAGCGTCAAATCCATCAATAAATAATTATTATCTTTGTGTTAGATTAGACACATTAAAATTCTTGGCCGAAAGAACCCGCTCAAGGCTACAGGCCGCCGAGATGGGATTTCTACGAGGAATAGTAGGAGTTATCAGAAGGGACAGAATCAGAAATACTCAAATAAGATAATGTCTCGAAATAGAACCCTTATTGACGTCGAGAAATTACAGTTACGGCGGCTGGGACATATCTTGCGGATGCCGGCAGATAGACTGCCAAAGCGATATTCCAGGCAAGACCAGAAGGCAGAAGACCAAGGGGCCGTCCTAGCAGGAGCTGACGGAAACAGATGGAGCGAAGCCCAATATAGGAAATGTTGGAATCTTTAATGCGGTGCAGAAGGAACCTAACCTAACCTAACCTAACCCAACCCAATAGGATTAAGAAGACGTACACAGAAAATAATGTAAATACGGTAAATTCTTGATTATACGTTCACGTGTCGCGTAGCTGGCCGTTCGTTTTGGACCGGTCCTGGAAATGTAGAAAATGCGAAGCAAAGGAGTGGTTATTTCAACTTAACCTTTAGCTATGTTCCCAGGCAATCTGTCAATTTATCTTGGGTCAATTCTAGATTCCAAATAAGGCCATGAAAATGTCAGAACAATTCATTCATAAAACAAGCGTAAACGATAAGTGTGGAAAGAGAGAATATTTTTACTCCCTTTCTTTTAAATCGTAGCACCTGCGGTTTGTTGTCTGCCGGAAAAACTTTGGATCGATTTTTAACCTTTTTCCCGTGATCCAATCGAGCTGAAACTTTGCGGGCAGACAATTTTCGTTTAATTTTTTTAAATAATTATATATAATTTTGGATTTATCAAATTTTTTTTTCAAATTGGAATCAATACAAATTAGTAATGACCCCGACGCGTGCAATAGGCACGAAACCTGATTCAATGAGAAAGGGAGTATAATAAAAACTTGGTTTTTATGGGTTAGTTTTTTATACTATTGAGTTTTAAATAAATGATAATTATTTATCTTTTCTATAAAGTGTGTGTCAAGAATATTTTTTGAACAAAAGTTGTAAGATAGTAATTTACCATTTCGACGCGACAATTTGAGCGTAAAATTTTTCTACGTGCGAAAAATACATTTGAAATATTTTAATACACAGTCAAGTAATAGAAAATTAACCTGAAATACTCGGAAATGGACTAAAAATATGCAACGTGAAATTATACACAAGCCTTACTTCCCGTTCAAGCGTCCCGTTAGACACCTTGAAGTTAGCATATTCACTTTAACAACTAATTTCACAGTGTCGCATTTCCGCTTCAGAACTTCCGTTACAATAAAAAAATTATCCCAACTCGCCAAAAAGGTGTCGTGTACTTTTCGTGATTAATGTTCGCCGTCAGTAAACGTTGAGAACCTCTGCCGTTCAGTAATCGCTTACGAATATCGTGAGGCAAGTTATGGCGCCTATAATTTACAAGATGGCGCCAAATTTTGAACTAGTATCAGGGACGGTAACCTAGATTTCAGGTTCGGAGTTAGAATAACAGTTATGCCTTACTATGGTATCGACGTGATATGTTCTGTGACGACGGTGATCTTTTACCGGGAGATATTGAGCCAATCGGCCGTATTCCGAAAAAAGCAATATTTGGATCTTAAGATTGTTATCCCAACACTTAATATACGAGTATCCAATCTTTAGCGGAATCGGTAATAAGGTATGGAATAACTAGCTGGGGTCTAACTTGCAAAACTAATATTAGAAAAATTCAAAATATTCAAAATTCGGCTATAAAATTAATAAATAAAGAAAGTGCTACTAAAGATATACAGGAACTCTTCAAGAAACAAGGCTCTATGCCAATTAATGCTATCTTGTGGTACAAACTAATTACACGATATCACGAAGATGGGACATATAAGCATAGATTGATTCATAAACATAGTACCAGATTTACGGTTAAAGAAGGACTACGAATACCGAAGGTCATAAATAAATATGGACAAAGAACATTAAAATATGTCATACCAAAAATAGTAAATAAAATCCCATGTCGTGTCAAAATGGATATTAATAGAAAAGGGCAAAATACAGAATTAATGAATATGTTATTAAATAAAAGAGACTTATTTTGATTTTGGTAATATTTGTATTTTTTGTTGATTTGTATTTGAGTTTATAAGATCTATTGTAATTAATTAATATGAATGTATTTCTGGTAAATACAATTTATTTATATATATGTATTGATGCACCTACAGACAAATATCAATGTGATGTTTTGTGGGTCTGAGATGTAAAAAAAAAAAAAATTAATAAAAAAATAAAAATAAAATAAAAAAAAAAGTATTATTCGATATTCGTGACGTCACGTTGGCACAGAAATCGATTTTACGGAATATTGTTTTTTAACAGGACCAATTTTCTCGCCCTGTAAATTCTCATTTCGTCTCGATATTTAAGTTTGCATATAGATTCTCTCATCTCGTCACCACCGGACAACTAGAGTATTGCGTGTTGGATCCAACCGAGTGAATTAAGTGTTTGGTGAGGTGACAGCTGGAGGGGGCGCAGAGAGACAATAAGGTGAGTCGAAACGTTCCCCCCTTTCTCGACCGTACAGTCCACTTCTCGTCTCGTCACTCCTCTTAATCTTCCCTATTCCAAATCCCATTTCCCTCCACATGTTACCCCTTCATCCCCACGTGCGCGGCGAATCGCGTCGCGCACAAGTATAAAAATAAAAAATAAACGAGACGTAGGTATGCGTCGTACTCTAATAAGGAGATTTGTATATTTTCACACATCTCTCTCAAAGTAAATACCTTTATTTGCGGTGTCCGATCTCTGCAATGCCTTTATAAAATGGATTATCAAAGTATCTATCGCAAATGTATCATCACGATTCTAATACTTCGACTAAAATTACGTGAAATAAGTACTAATGCTGTATTTAAATCTTATAGAAAAAAGATTATTTTACATGCAAGTCTTAATTTCTCCCTCACAGCGTCCTGATGAAAAATTATGGCAAAATTGTCATTGTCGCGTTGGACTCGTATTTATATTTTGACGTTTGACGGATAACCGTCACGTACTTCTTCCTCCCTCCCTCTCTCTTTTTCTCTTTATAAATAGACACTGAAAGATGCAAACACCGACGCATACCTACGTCTCGTTTTTTTTATTTTTTTATTGTCGTCTATTGAGTGTTGGGATAACAATCTAGCTATTTTCGGAATACGGCCGAATTTCTGGTTCAGATTCTAGACGGACAACACGTGTGGGACACGCACAGCGAGGTTATTCTGCAAACACCAATTAACTACATTCCTTTACGGAATAATATCATCGAAAAAGTTTACACCTTAAATAACACACATGAAAATAAATCATAATAATAATAAACTTTATTCCAGTATGTGGGGAGGTTAGTGCAGTCCCACACATTCCATATAAGTATACATATTTTAAATTATGATACTAGCGATGTACAGGGTGTACCAGAGCTAGCAGCAGAAACTTGGCCGGTAGATTCCTGCCTATGTTATGAATCTAAAATGTTCAAGTGACTATGTCCCAATATCAATAGTTATGGAGATATGTGTTATCAAAGTTTGAATTTTTTTTCCATATTTTTGACTTATTTTTTGCAATGAGTTGAACTATCATTAGAGTAATTATATCGATTATGAAAAATTTATTTGTTTCAACACTGCGTAAATTACATTCAGAGACCTATTTGTGCCTGACTTTGCCTGTCTCAACACAGAGCTCTCTAGTGAGACAGAGTAAGAGTAAGAGTTAAGCAAAAAGCATACATTTTTACGAAAACGAGTGTTTTGATTGGTGGAGAACGCAAAAATCTATGCTTTTTTCTTAACTCTTACTCTTACTTCTGATGGCGCAACAGGGCCATAGTAAAATCAAATCTTACCATTGTATGTATGTATGAAGCAATAAATAAAGCAATGAAATAAATGAAAAAAAAATGAAATGACTATTTTGTGAACATTATTAAGAGACCTTTTGTGCCTGACATATTTTACTGCGCGTGATATTGACACTTGCATTTGTGATACTGACACTGTTGATTATTTGTTACCATTTACTGTATATAATTTTGTGATCGTTTTTTTGAACTCTTTTCTTAACTAACTAACTAACCATCACGCCGTTTCCCTGCAGGGGTAGGCAGAGAGGATTGAACGCCACACTCTTCTATCCTGGCACACCACTTTTGCTTCGGCCACATTCATACATCTTCTCATACACGTTCTACGATTGTTGCGGCTTTTAACAGGGCCATCCTCAAATACTTGTAGTACCTGATCGTGCCAGGTCTTTCGCGGACGCCCTCTATTCCTGTTGCCTTCAACACTCGCCTCATATATTTTCTTAACCATCCTTTCCTCGTTCATACGTTCCACATGACCAAACCATCTCAGCACTCCTTTCTTTATTCTATCTACCACACTACAGCTAGCATTGCAT
Source organism: Agrypnia vestita (assembly GCA_016648135.1). Lineage (NCBI taxonomy): Eukaryota > Metazoa > Arthropoda > Insecta > Trichoptera > Phryganeidae > Agrypnia > Agrypnia vestita. The sequence continues at coordinate 62,653 of JADDOH010007269.1, read as the reverse complement.
TCACTTCTAATTTGTTCATTCCTCACTCTATCGACCAAAGATTTTCCACACAAGCGTCTTAGTGACCGCATTTCACCGCATTCAGTCTACTTTCATTCCTCTTTTGCCAATTCCAGGCTTCACTTCCATACATAAGGGTTGGCACTAGAACGCCATTATGTACCGCTAGTCTTGCTTCTTTTGACAGATTCTTATTGGCCATAATTGCATTTAGTGCACCATTAACTTTGTTTCCCGCAGTTACTCTCCTTTCGATATCATTCTCAGCCTTGCCGTCTCTACTAAACATACTTCCCAAATACACAAACTCGTTCACTTGTTCTAAGCATTCGTTGTTTATAATTACATCACACTTAGTCACTCTTTCGTCTCTCTCGAATACCATCACTTTCGATTTGCTGACATTCATCAGAAGTTCACTCTGCATGCATACATCGGACATCCTGGATACCAAGCACTGCAGATCAGCTTCACTGTTAGCCACTAATACTGCATCGTCTGCGTATAGCAGGAAGAACTCTTTTCTTGAATAAACAATATTATTTTCTTCATTAAAGCGTCTTCTCACTGAGCCCATGTGATATCCCTATATCGATAGGTATACTGAAAATTCGTTCGCTTTAGTACAAGTCAAGTACAGTGAATGGTACCCACCGCTTACCTAGGACCGTTCTGAGAGCAAAAGCTTCCATATCGGTCCTACTCAATCGTCTTTAGGTTGATATTTTTTTCTACTAACAAGCAGGACCGTGCTGCTCCGCACCGGTCGTAAAAACCTTTGCGAAGCGGCACGGCCACTGCATCGAAGCCATTCACTGTCCCAACCTATAGATACGTCTTTATTAGCAATAAAGACGTATCTATAGTACAGTAAAATACAAATTAAGTACAGTAACATAAACCATACAAAAAATATTATTCATATTTCTGCAAGGTTATGTGGCGCTATTTTTATAGTCTGAACTCTAGAAAAGACGCTAACGAAAGTAACTCTATTAGATGACACTGTTTTCACGCTAACACGAATATACTACGATTTCGCGAAAATCTTTATTCTCCTTAAAGTTAATTTGAAAAACTGAAACAAATTAATTATACTTTCAGCGATTAGGGATCGTAGATCATTTGGATTAACAGAAATGGTGAGTTTATTGTAATGTGTAAAAATATAAGGTGTTTTAATGAAAAAAAAAATTTTTTTTAACATTTTAGACTGGTTTTGCAATATTTATTTTTATTGTGAATAATTAAAGTTCAAAACAACGATAACAAAATACGAAGTACCTTTCCCACAGGCCTAAAAACTCAAAAATCAGTGTCAGAACTTTTAAAGTGGTTATTAGTAAACGACATAAGTTATATATGAAAATATTAATATTTAAATGATGTGAAGTGTATTATGAATTGTTTTATGAAAATGACAATGAATAATTAGTGATGTGTATATATATTTTTTCTTTCTCTTTTCTTAATTTGCTTAAAAATTTTAACTTTGTACTTAAAATTTCTTTTTTTTGTTTTTTGACTTAATCGTTTTCGTTTTCTTATCTCTATAAATTGAATAATATTTAGTAACAGTTTAACATTCAATTGTAAAAATTAACCTACAGACAAACGTCTTTTTAGATGTTTTGTGGGACTAGAGATTAAAAAAATTAATGAAAATAAACAGAAAATTAAATAAAAAACTAAAAAACAAATAACTACTTAAAGTAAAGCTAAAGTAGAAACATAACATGTTCGTCATTTTTGATGCTATAGTTATAGCTAGTTAGTAATTAATAGTAAACAAACCATTTAGTGACAAAAATTCATTGAAATATCTGATAGATTGATTCCCGGAAAAATGACTCAAAATGGAACGTTCGGTAGCCAAGGTTTTTAGCAAATAATTTAAATGACGTGTGAATAATGATCACCAGCGCACTTAATTTGAGGTAAAGAATTACAAAACTTTACGTACTTGTTTATAACATTAGAGCAATCTTCTGCTTAGAGATGACGTCACGTCACGTCAAGGCACATCACGAGATTATTATTAGCTGTAATTAATTGCTAATTGACAAGTTTCATGATGCTGATAGTACCTACTATATTTAACTCAATTGAATTAAAATATAGATCAAAACTAAAAAAAAACAGTGAAAAAATGGTTTAAATCTGCCAATAAATAACAGAGAAAAAGAATGTTAAATAAGGTTAGTGTATTTTATCGCGGAATGATTCTGTGCGCAGCAGGAACAACCGGAGAAATTAAAAAAAACTAACCCATAAAAAACAAGTGTTTATTACACTCCCTTTCTCATTGAAACGGGTTTCACGCCTACTGCACGCGTCGGGCTCGAAAATTAAACAATAAATAAATCGTTAAAATTTTGAAAAATCAAAAATTAAACTATAATTAGTAGCTTGTTGGTCTTGTGGTTAGGACATTCGCCTCGTGATCCAAAGGTCGCGGGTTCGAACCTCATTCCAGACTAGCAAGTTAGTCCTATTTTCATAGCACAAGCGTTTAGCTTAGTTTGAAAATAGTAAGAATATTGATGTGACACGTATTCCGTGATCACATCTCTATTTTTTTTTTTTAAAAATAAAAGAAAAATAAAAAATAAAAGAATTATATAAAAAAATTAAACTAAAATTTGTTAGATCATTTTTATCGTCGCCACGAGTCTGCCTGCAAAGTTTCAGCTCGATTGGATCACGGGAAAAGGGTTAAAAATCGATACAAAGTTTTTTCGGCAGACAAGCAGACGCTACGAGTTAAAAGAAAGGAGTAAAAATGCAGCCTTTCAGTAGAGCCAAATCAATTTCGTTTGTTTACCTTAAAAATCCTTTATTATTTTTACTTAATATTCGCACCAGTAGTTTTGATTTGAACCAAGTTGACCAATGTCGTTATTTCTTGCCAAATTTTTCAAATAATTGATCATGTCATTTGTACTTTTTCAAAAATGAAAAAACAGTGTCATTTTATTTTATTTTCCGACTCATCTAATTTTTCCTCGCTAGACATGTATCTAAAGAACAACTCTGCATACTTAACTAAAAGCTCTTTTATTTACTCGTTCGGTTGTTCCTTTCGCCTACAGGATTGAGCTCCGACTCGCCTGTGACGTCACGCGTCCGCACAGCCGGGCGCCGGAGCGCGACCCGCGATGTACGCCGGGCACGAGAAATGACGTCACGCGACTCCACCGGACGGAACAAAATTATTCATGAAGACGCAAATTTAAAATTCTATAACTTTGTTAGTTTTTGACATATCTTAATTTTACATTCAGACTTTTGTTCAATTTGAATCCCATTTTCATTTCCATTCATTGAAAAAGAAACGAAACTTCTCTATTGCATATTGGTCGAGCGACAAGACACCCAATTCATCCCGACACCCAGCTACTCAATCCTATTTTAATAACAAAAGCAATTAGAATATAATAAAATAAAGTAGAATATAGTTCGAGCTTCGATAATTCGAAACTTTTAAAACTCCCAAAATGTATCTTCTGGTTTGTGTCTTCTGGGATATTATGCCGTGTTATTACGACCTTTCTGGCCGACGTTCCGGATCCCATTGCAGGGTCCATCATCAGGGCTGATGGGTAATTTGTAGCCCCTTACGCCATAAATAAATACATTTCTGGTCATATGATTCGATTTTTTTTTGAAATGAGACGATTATTTAAAAAAATATTTTGATTTTTTCGCAAGCGAGGACAGCAAATATGTCAATATCGGGTATTTTTATTAATAGAAATGTCGCGATCTTTGAATAAGCGTAATAAATATTTCGTTTTTGAAATCGTTTCTTGAAATATGCAAAAATACAGACGTTTTTCATGAAAGTAATGGCTTTTTTGATGAGTCTTACGATTTTTGGCGAATTTCGCAATCGCATCGCGATGTTTTTGTACCTTGAATTTCGAATTAATGCGGTTCCGCATAATTCAAAATGTTTCTTTTTGGTTTCCTTGAATTTAGAATTAACGATGATTTACTGTAGTAAAAAGTGAGTATTTAGATATGAAATTGTATCCCATACATCCGTACACTGTATTACAAAAAAAATGCATCTACTGAAATTATAAAAGAAAACAATTGAAATAAGTTGTCTGTGAAAGGATGACTTTTATTGATTATCGGTTGGTGACAACTAAAATATTTAATACTATTGTATTTTGCTATTACTTTGTGGTTATTCATTATGAATATAATTAAACAAATTAATTTAGTTTATCACCACTTTATTTTTGTTAAAAACCAACCGGTTTCGGAAAGAACGTTCCTTCATCAGGGTTTACTTACATTTCTTCATGAAGGAACGTTGTTTCCGAAACCGGTTGTTTTTACCAAAAATAAAGTAGTGATAAACTTAGTTCACTTGTTTAATTTTTTTTACTCAAATATTTTTTCTAATCAAATTAAAATTATTTATTCATATATGTTACAAAACTTTACACTCATATTAAATGATGATAGGTACAAAATAAAGATTTTGATGTTATTTGGAATGTAAATCAAATTAGGCAGGTTTTTTGGAATTTATGTGAAAAAAATTAAAAATTGTCATTTATACGCCTTACATTTAAAATAGTGGCTCGATTTATTTTATCATCATCATCATTGACGTTACAGCCCACTGTGCCTTGGCCACCTCCAGAATTTTTCGCCATTCCCCTCGGTCCATCGCCCGCCTTTTCCAGTTTGTCGCACTGATCAATCCCTCTCTACTCCATCCATCAATCTTAGCTTCGGTCTTCCCACACTTCTTCTTCTTTTTTCGGGATTCGATTTTCTTCCATTCGCTGTACATGTCCCAACCATCTGAGCCGATATGTCTGTATGTACATATTTAACTATGGTGGACTCATTGTAAAGACTTTCCAGCTCATGGTAATACCTTATCCTCCATATTCCATTTTCACAGAGGAGTCCAAAGATTTTCCTCAACACCTTTCTTTGAAAAAACATATATTATTATGATTTATTTTATGTATGTAAATTAAATTAAGTTTTGGTTTTATTTACATATATAAAATATTTCCCAAGGTCTCTAATACTCGAATCTTTTGACAAATAAATGACATCGGAATTATAAATAATAAAAATTGGGCGCGTTTACTTATATAGATGGAAGAAATACTTATTTGGCATACACATAAAAACACCACGTGCTGTATCGTATACCTTGCTTTGGGACATGTCCAGCTATGTACAGGCTACATACAACACAAACTAGAATTTCCATCAATGACAATTATCAACGGATGAAAAAGGAAACTAACAAAAATAACAACGCCCGGAGCATATGAAATTTTCATAACAACATTTTCAAACGAGTTAATGTCGTCACTTAAAAGAACTGCTATAGGTTAAATATCGCTAGTTATCATATTGGTTAAATATGCTAGTAAATAAATAATATGATTCCAACGAAACGTCGAGAATCGTATCTCAACACATCCATACAGTTCGTATAAAATATTCGTTTTTATTTCAATACTCAAATTCGTGACAATATTAAAGAGTTAAGATGATTATTACGGTCGTTAGACATATTAATTTATGTGTTAAATGAAACAGATATTTTGTACGAGCCGTATATTTCACTGAAAAGAAAATCTCGACGTTTCGCTGAAGTCCTATCCAGCGTCATCATAGAAGAAGTGAACACTCCACAACAAAGTGCATACAATTTACGACTTCGGAAGAAATAATCGGTTCGGCCTCCACCTCCGCGGTTATAGGACGCTCTCCTGATTACGCTGGATAAGACTTCAGCGAAACGTCGAGATTTACTTCTCAGTGAAATATAAAATATTCATTTCTTAACAATACGTCTGGAATGAAATTCATTTTGCATGGAAAGCAGACGGAACCAACTGATATTTACAGACTCAACTCTCCGCTTCGAAATATAACAAGAGAACTAAATATCTTTCAAGGACATGAGCCATTAACTTTACAAAGTGCTTGAACACACAGAGGAACGTACAGTACCTACTTGAACCCGTGATTTGCACCTACTTTAAATCATTTACAAGCATTTTATTTTATTTTCTTCACGCTTTATTAGGCAGAAGAGAACATCGCTTTGAAGCAGGAAATAAATCATTTCAGAATAAATAATGACTTTTCTACGTCAATAATATCAAAAGCGCGCTCAGATATTAGCAAAAATACAATTAAGTATAACTGATCGAATGGAATAGTGATGAGAGAATTATACGTAGTAGTGTGCATATACAATATACAGATTATTTAATTCAAGCTAACGTTGAGTTTTGAGTAAAAGCGCCCCGCACTTTTGATTTCATTAAAATACTATACATATGAGTCGTATAGTTCCAGACACCGCTAACTCCAAATCAAAAAAATTGACCGCAGGTCAAGTAATTTATGCCTTATTGTGTGAGATATCATTACCTACACTGTTATTTTTTCTAGAAAGTTTGTTTACATTTATAACAAGGTTTCTAGAAAAACTAACAGAGTAGGTAGTGACATTTCACACAATAAGGTATAAATTACTTGACCTGCTGTAAATTTTTTTGGTTTATATCGGTTTAATGGTTTATATTGATATTATATCGTGATCGCTCTTAGTACAGTGACTGTTAATTAAAATATTTTTTCATTTTTATCCTCAAAATTCAAACGTCACATTTATAAAAATACAAAACACATGCCGACAGATGTACCTACTATCTTATGGTGGAGAAAGTAAAAAATAAGTTTCTGAGATATCTCTACATAAGAGTGGGCCTATATCTCTACATATGAGTATACCTACGGGCATTATCCTTGACTCTACCCAACCAAGTCTCTCCAGGGTATGCTGAGCTAAAATAGTTTGGAGACTAGAAGGAATGTATGCATTTCTATCGATTATTGCGGATATGAACAATAATTATAATATCCCTTCCACACATAGAACTCGACAAATTGTCACATTCCATCGCAACAGTTGCAATACTAATTATCAATCAAATTCTGTGATACACAGAATATTGGGAACTTGTAATGAATATGGTTGCATGATTGACATTTTCGTCGACAGTCTGGAGAAAGTAAAGTTTACACTTAAAGAGGCAATACTGCTTCGTTACTGACTTCAGCTGTTAATATGTAATGGTGGGTAATATATATTTTTCATACACATTGCCGCTTTGTACTTTATATTTTTAATTTCTGTACTCATGTTTTGGTGCTATTCCTGATACTTTTAATAATTTGCTACTTGTAACTTATATTGTTTAATGTATGTTCTTTTTAATTTTATGATATATTTTTTTTTATGTAAAAGCCTATACGCATTGCTGCTCGTTACCTACTCTACATTTTTAATTTTTATACTCATGATTTGGTGCTATTCCTGAAACTTCATATTTCGCTACTTATAACTTATATTGTTTAATGTTTGTTCTTTTTAATTTTATGTTATATTTTTAGGTAAAAGCCTATACACATTGCCGCTATTTACTTTATATTTTTAACTCTTATACTCATGTTTTGGTGCTATACAGATATTGTTTAATGTATGTGCTTTTTGAAATTTATTTTTTACTCTTTATGTAAAAGCCTAATGGGCGTAAACAAATAAATAAATAAATAAATAAATAATTCTAAAATTATGCGGAGCATTGGTTTGTATGTTCCCGATTACCTTAGACATCGCCAGCATAGATTGTTTCACATTGCAATATGCAGGACCAACCTGCCGATGGTTATGCCTGTTGGAAGAACTACCTCTATGCTGAACGATATTTCTTTTGGATGTTGATCTGTTCCATATTTCTGAAAGGGTTTTCCGAAGCAGGATTCTCCTACAACTTTGAAAAAAATCTTATATATATATATGTATATTCTTAACTCTTATATGTGTTCTCTCTTTATATTTAAAATATATAGATATACAGAGAGTATATATGAAAATTAATCACATGTACGCATTCAATTTAAGTTTGTAATGTATGTGTTATTTATTGAATTTTTTTTTAAATAGAGATAAAACGGAATACGTGTAGGTAATATCAATATTCCTACTATTTTCAATTGAATTGAATGTCTCCGGCATGTACCTACAATGTCCAACATTTTAAATAAATGTTTATTGTATTATCATCCGGAATACGTCTCTCTGCCAAAATTCAGAGCGATTTTTGATTGATTTCATTTTTTTTCTTCTCACTTTATTCGGCAGAAAAAAACACCCCTTTGAAGCAGGAAACAAACCATTTCAGAAAAAATTAACACTCATTTTATATGTTGACAGACAAAAATGTGAATACGCCGTTGAAGATTATTATTTACTCCGTTAAACAAGGAAAACCCACAAGATATGATAAATCTTTTCAAATCAGGACTTTGCCTTTTAAATTTTTTAGAATCTTTTGAATACATTAACAATTTTTATCTGGTTATATAAAACACCAATGCTCCGTGAATACCCAGACAAACACAAAAAATTGATACATTTCATTAGAGTAATTTCCTTAGAAATATGAATATGACCGTTTTGTTCTAATCCCTATCCCAATTATAATAATTACGTTGTCTGTCCTTCCGTCCGTCCGTCTATCTGTCTGTATGTCCCGAAACTTCGTGTAATGTCCGTAACTTTTATCGATTATGAAAAATTCATTTTCTTCAATACAACTTAAATAAAATTATAAAAACCTCGTAAAAAATTACATTTTTCAATTTTTGCAAGGATTTTATCATTTTATTCGACTTGTGTTAAAGCGAATGAAATTTTCATTATCTACATAAAATACTGTAATGATAGTTCAACTTTTTGCAAAAAATAAGAAAGAAATATTGAAAAAAGAATGCAAACTTTGATATTGTATATCTCCATAACTATTGATATTAGGCCATGGTTGCTTGAATATTTAGACTCATAACATAGTCAGGAATCTATCTGCCAAGTTTCTGCTGCTAGCTCTGGTACACCATGTGTGTATTGAATATCAAAAATCCATATTTTTTGGAAATCTCGTTGATTTTTTACACACATCTGCTAATATATTCATCTAAAATGTCTAATTATTATTAAAAGATGGTCAAAATATCCACTATAATGATAAAAATATTGACACATGTCTCGATATCTCTTATAGAATACGCGCACATAAATAAGTACGCCCCGTCTATTTTTGAGTGATATAATGTAACAATCTTGTTATCCTGAGAATTTTTTTTTTCAATGTTACAAAGTTTACAATTTTATAGTGTTTACAAAATTAAATTGAGCTTTTTTCATTGTTGCTGAGAGTCTTGGCAGCAAGTAAACACTACATTGAATTGATGCCCTGCCTGCTACACTAGTAGTTTACTGTATTATAGCAGACAGTGCTCTTCCAGTAGTATAATGTTCAAGAATATTTAGTATTTATATAACATTTGTGAATCAATCTGATTGCCAATTAAAATTGAGTAATAGTAATAATTAAATGTTTACAATCGAACAATGGAGGAATTATATTTATTAATGAATTAAATGACGTGTATTTTTTAAACGTATAGTCTATCATTTGAAATTTTATGCTACTTGAATGTAAAATAACTCCCGTACCATTTAAAACACTAATGACTTAAATATAACCATGAAAACGATTTATTAAATGGAATGGTCGCTTCTAAAGTTGTGGTTGAATCATGATTTAAATTCAAGGAAGCGGTTTTCTTAGCACAGACATTATTAAAATACCATTTAATGGTTCTTGACCATGGGACTATACAGTCGCATATCTGCGGTATATACCTGGTAATTTGCATTAAGAGCCTCCCGGATCCTCCACTTCTGTGTAAAGATTCGAAGTCACAAACCGCAGTATTTAAAAGCAGGTTTTTAAATCTGGGGTTATGCTAGAAGTGCCTCTGTCAAAACAATAATTTGTTCAAGAGAGAGGATTGTTTGATTCCCATAAACATTAATAAGTGTAAATAACTTTCAACATTAATAAGTGTAAATAACTTTCAACATGTCACGATCATCTGATAACAGAAAACATTTATTAACACTCCCTTTCCGGCACGGTGTTACAACACAACCCCAAAATTCTTATTTTTAAAACTATTTAATAATTTTATTAATTAATGATACTGAGCTGGTATTCTTTGTAATCCTATTAAACATCCCAAAGAATACAACACCCAAAGAAAAGAAAATAATAATGTGTAGTAAGTAGAAAAAAATATTTTTGATGTTTATAGCGTTAAATTTGTGGTTGGACATAATTATAAATTTTAATTAAATCACTTTGTATAAACCATTAAATAATGACTCTACGTCTACCGGTTTCGATACCACGGTATCTTCACCAGGACTGAAGTACAACTGACTACCCATAACCTATCCTAGTAAACAATATAATAACGCATACTTAGAATTCCAATTGGAAATTTTTCAGGGTTTTTATCATTTTATTTAACTTGTATTGAAACGAATGAATTTTTTGTAATCGATATGAGTTAGTGTAATGATTAGTCCAACTTTTTACAAGGTATAAGTCAGAAATATTAAAAAAAAATGCAAACTTTGGTGTCGTACATCTCCATAACTATTATTATCAATATAGTCCTGCGAGGTTACTTATGTTTTCCAAATAACCTTGTATAATGGGTGTCGGCTATAAATAAATAAATACTTATTCTTTAGGAACCGGCGTGTAAAAGAACCATCATTTTCGACGGGTTGCAGCAAGTTTTCAAATAAAAACGAATAAACCATTCTCTTCGGGTTCAGGACGAATGGGTTATTTGCTCCTCAGGGTTATTTACATATTTTGCAAGACCGGTCTCGGGTTGGCAACCTCTACGAATGTCACTCTCCACGCAGCCGCCTTTAAGGGCAAGGTAAGATAAGGTCGTGAGTCAGAAAAATTCCGCACATGACCTCAACATGGAACATAAAGCCCCGGGTAAACGCAAATGCAAGTTCTTCCTACGAGAAATTGCTAATTGCTTTGTATTCGGGATCTCGAGCACACTTATATTATTTCTCGGTACAAGAGATTGCTAAATATAATTCTTGGAACGCGGAATCCCAAGAAAAGTAAGCTTTCTTGGTAGCAGTGACTGCTCGAACTTGGAATCTCAAGGCAAACGTACTCTACAGCACTATAATTAGGTACCCGTCAAAAATGACGCGGTACTCTTATAAGCCGGTTCCTAAAGAATAAGTATTTACTTATTACTACCTTTTAACTCGTGGCGTCTGCTTGTCTGCTCGTCTGCCGAAAAAACTTTGGATCGATTTTTAACCCTTTTCCCGTGATCCAATCGAGCTGAAAGATTCGTAGCGACGATAAAAATGATTATTATAGTATAATTTTGGATTTTTCGAAATTCTTTATTACTAGCATAGCGTCGCCCGACGCGTGGGGTAGGCAAGAAACCTGTTTCAACTAAAAAATGAGAAAGCGAGTATAATAAAAACTTGGTTTTTATGGGTTAGTTTTTTTATAGCCGACACCCATGAAATAGTTATAACGACTTTTTATCAAAATATTTGAACATTTTTCTTTCAATTTCCCCTGCTGGCAATTAATGGTAATGTTAAACACTGGCGTTTGTGCTGGGCGGCACATGAAATAGTTACCTATCATACCATACGTACCTACTGTATTTTTGACGGGTAATGCAGGCTTGGCGGTATCAATATCGCTATCGTTGCCGCTTTCGGGTTTGCTGGCCTGGGGTTCAAGCCCCGTCTCCGGTCGTTTAATTTAGTTTTTTTAGCCGTAAATTCGAGTTACGGAGACAGACAGTCAGACAGACATACGGACGAACGGAAGGAATTATCATGTTTGAATGACTAGCTTTACCACACGGTTTCGCCCGGAATTTCATTTATATTAATTTTCAGCGAGTTGGTTGTAAGGAGGGAAAAGAATTCCCACCCGACCGGAAGAATTCTTTCGTGTGTATTTGTGTTGAATGTGTGTGGTCCCTTATAAGACAGTGTGAATTAGTGTAATCATCAAAGCTATTAAGATAGAGCAGGTTAACACAGGGTGTAAGTAACACTCACTGTTAGATGTTGCAGTTTATTAGAATGATCTTTACAGGTTGGTTACAAACAGGAATATTACATATTGATAGGTTAGGCGTTAACGTTGAAGAGATTATTTATTATGGTCATTAAACTGGGTGAAAAACATAAACTATTGCCTGCCCAACATAACTTGGCGTGCGGCAAGTTTGGAACTAAAACCCGCCCCGCCCGCACTCGGCGGTAACCCCTCGCCTTGTCATTCAGTTCATTCTCTTCTTTGCTCGGGAGCTGTGACATCTTGATTACCAATATACTGAATTATTATGTCCAAAACAACCAAAACAGTCCGGGGTGGTGCGAGAACAATTGCCAATGAAGTATTAAAGTTTTGCGAAGCTGAAAAAGCAAATAATATACCGATATTACCGTCTGACAGTTTGACAGATAGAACGGCCGCCATTGCTGCATGGTTTCTTTAGTGCTGCCTGACCAAATTTCTGTCAAAGCCTACGACACCGGTCACCGGACATTCTGTACATTATGTATTGTGTAATAAATTTACACCCTGGCAACTTCTGTTAAGCGACAGGGACGCCCTCCCTCGCACGCCAAGTTATAGTGGTATGTCTATATGTTACCTCTGCATGAGTTTAATCGTTATTATATATTTTATTACTCAAGTTTCGAGAGAAACAGAATCGACAGACATGTTTGATACTTCACCTGTCAATGAGAGACCAGTTACGCATATTTTTTTTATAAATGAAAAACCCACCAATCCGCGAGACCAGCTCGTCATTGGGTTTTTTGTCAACAAGGTAAAATAACAAAGTACGATAAGTTTACATAGATAAAGAAAAAGGAAACAGATAAATTGATGGTCATATTATATTAACAAAAAACATTACCAAGATAATACCTCACTTGATAAGTATAAATCATTCTCATGATAAGTAATTCCTTAATTTTTCCTTAATAATTAATTTCTGTCATTAAATTTGAAAAAATAATTTTATTGTTGTATATATTTTGTGTTTGGTATTAATTGTGTTTGTATTGATTAATAGTACCTATAATTTTTGTTAAAATACTTTTAAAAAAAAGGGAGACGATTAATATAACCGATAGCACTTTAATGTACATAAATTATTAATATTTGTTTTTGAAATGGTACAAATGTATCTATGGTTTGTGGTAGCCAAAATAAGGGATAAATGTCTCACGACGACTCGAAGGTATATGACATATCCACATCTCACAGCAACGCAGATATATGATGGGATGAATTAAAAAAGTGTGCATTTTCTAAGAAAGTCGAAGTACCTACCCAATTTCATGCTTTATCGAGTATCGGTAAAAAATGGTTCCGTATTCATGAGTTTCGAAACTATACAGGGTTATTTGTAAAACATTAATAACCTCGCAGGACTATATACCTGCCTTGATTATGAGTAGAAAATGTTCAAGCTATTATGACCTAATATCAATAGTTAAGGAGATATGCGACATCAAAGTTTGCATTTTTTTTTCAATATTTCCGACTTATTTTTTGTAAAACATTGGACTATCATTACAGTAACTTATATCGAATATGAAAAATTGATTCCCTTTAATACAAGTCAAATAAAAAAATAAAAACCTTCGAATTCCAATTGGAAAACATTCCAATTGGATTTTTTTCAGGGTTTTTATCATTTTATTTAACGTGTATTGAAACGACTTTAACAGCCGCATAGAATGTCGAATGAATGAATGTGTTTTTTGCTTTAAAAAACGAATATCTAACATTTACGTTGTTTTGCAAAAACATCGACGATAACATGACATCCTAATACACACCTACAATAGTAATTCAATAGGTGTGTACCTACAATCGTAATTCAATAAACAGTTCTAATTTTCAATTCAATAACCAATCACTCATTAGCTATTGAATTAAGCGTCTTTATGATTGGTACAAGATTCAAGATTGTCGACATTACATTATTTATATTATTGGAACACTAATTTCAAGTGAATAAATTTTTGACAGTTTAAAGGATGCGCGCGCATTTCGTGGTCTCGCATCCCCGCTACATGCGGCTTCCCGCTACACGCATTTCCGCTACAATGAAAATTTTACCCTAAATGGCGCAAAAGAAGATAACTTGATTTGTTCAATGTATTTTGCATGGCGGTGAATGTTTTGCGGTTCCAGCTTGTGTGCATGTTCCCCCAGTGAAGCCGAATGAGTTCTCATTTATTGTAGAATTGTCTTATGTGATTGAGTTTGGTCTCTTTTGACTACTTATTCTATATTATTATTTACTTGACTGTATTGTATTATTGTATTGTATTATTAAGTAAGATTTTTGATATATTAGATAAATAAAATATTACCTTTCACATTGTCTAATAAATTAGATTACCTACCTATATGACTGTAAGTGGTTATCCCTCACCACACACACAAATCGTTGGCGAGGTATATACATACAAAAAAAATTAATTGTAAATATTTTCAAGGTATCTTTGTAATAAAATATTATATATATTATTAATTAAATAAATAATAATAATAAAATAAAAACTTTAAAAATATATTATTGATTAGTTTATGTATTTTATTTATTACAAAAATCGCTACACTACTTAAGGGTTATCTTTACAACATACATTGAAAAAAACCTAATATGAGTTTTATAACACCTTTTGTGTTGCCTAATATCTTCGTGTCAATGCTCTCTTATTTCATGGCCCAAGCCTCGCTTATCTTATATTTACACTAAAATGTAATAAAGATTGTTGAGATAACGACGAATAAATAAACTTTTGTCGGAAAAGTCTAACATGGTGTTGTACTGGAGGACATAGAAAACCCGCGATCTGCTTTCCTATGCCAAGGCGAGGGGCCAAATTTTACAGGACGACCGGTTTCGTCAATTTTGTTAATGATTTGATTTAATTTAATTTTAATTTGATTTCTTGACGTAATTAATACAACGTTGGAAATGATTAAGCTTGTGAGTTGCTTCACTTTTAATATTTAATTAATTATTTACCTGTATTTTGTTATACCTGCCTAATTATATCGCCGTAAGTTATCCAAGTAAAATTCAAACAGAATTTTTAATTATTTAATTAATTAATTTGTGTTTCACATACAGGCAAACAAATGTAACTTGTTATATTTGTGAGGATTATTATTTATCTATAAACCTGCATATGTATGCATGTAAGAAGGCAAGTCAAAAATTATCTACAATTTTCAATCTACATTTCATTTGAATAAAGGTAGGGGTTCAAATTGTACATTATCTTTCTACACAGATATAAAAAGTTATATTTTACTTTTATTGTTTAAAGTTACTAGCTAGTTAGATAGTTAGTGTGTGGGAAGCAGAAGTACAAACATATTTTCTAAATGACAGAGTTATTAATTTAAAAGATTAATTAATTAATCAAAATAAAAGTCTACAATGATTTTCATTCTCTTTCACACCCTCCGACCAGAGAAATAGAATAATTTGTCATCGTTCCACTTTGGTGAAAACTGCTAGTGGAGCGTACATCTTAAAATGTTATTATATTATTTTTTCCTTATGCTTCTGCTTGTTATATACTTGCTTTTTACTTTGTATTATAGGTATTTATCTTTATATATTTGTATCTGTAGGTATTTCAAGTATTTTCCTTCCGCTTTATGTCATTATTATTTTTACATGTTATTATTTTTTTCTTTAAACTATATATTCTATTAATATACACGTTTTTTAAGAAAAGCCCTGTAGGGCGTTAAATAAAAATAGCACCCGTTACAACAGTCGTACCTACCAACTCTAAGCACACGTGCGCAGAAGGCAGAATAACAATCTTGAAGGTGTATTTAGAATGATTTGTTTGACGCAGGGTCCTAGAGAGTATCTACGTAAAATTTGGAAAGAATGGTGTTCAACTTAATTTATATTGAATGACGTTTATATCGCTAGGATGTAGTGAGGTGGTCAAGAGGAGAGGGAAGGGTTCTTATGTTTTGCGCAGAATCCTAAATAGTAATAATGCAAACTTTTGTTATTATCGATTAGGAGGTGTGGAATTGTAGAGAACAGATAAAGACAGACAGACATTGATCTTTACATATACTCGTATAGGTGCAAGCGATATGCAGGAGATATGCGACATCAAAGTTTGAATTATTTTTTCTAACTTTTTTAAAAATGTCTTATATCGAATATTAAAAATTAATTAGGCGATCTCCCGGCAAACAGAGTGAATTTCACAATTTTTCTAGTAGCTTCTCTTGTCTTTTTTATCACATTTTTTAATGGAAATATATCTCTTTAAAATTTATTCATCAGGCTCCATACATTTTAAATACAGATATCTTGTTAAAATGACAAAAACTAAATTATTTCATTAATTAATAAATTACCAAACCTAAGATACTTGAAAAATGAAGAATATTGCTCCACTTTTGGGCCTTTTATGACCGAACTAGCTGCAACCCGTCATAAATGACGGAGCATTGGTTCGCGTCTTTGCTAAGCCCTAGTATATATCTATAGCATCTTTTTGGCGCTCCACAATGAGGCGGCCGGTGTAACATGCGTTGAACGGCCGGTTCGGGTTTGGTGGCCCGGGGCTCGATCCACATCTCCGGCCGTTTAATTTTGTTTTTTTAGCCGTGAATTCGAACGAAATTACATACGTTACACGAAGTTACGGGGACAGACGAACAGATGGATGGACAGACGGAAAGACAACGAAATTATTTTATTGATGGACTTGTGAGATATCTTTTTTTTTCAATAAATAAATTAAACGATTATCTTAAGCTCATTAAAAGTATTGCTAAATCTGTCAGTTTGATTACTTACAATTTATGTTTTAAAAAATACTATTATATTACTGTTTTTCGTATTGATAGTTCAGTAATAGTAATGCCAAACGCAATTTATTCCAGTCTCAAAACTCGTCTCATTAAACACTCAGAAAACTTGCCCAAGTGTCACCCGGGTTTCCAAGATCCACGCATTCATATCACGTGTGGACTTTTCGTTGGAGTCATTTTTATCTCTTATCTTACCTTGCCCTAAAGATGAATACTTTTTGAGTACACACTCCTAAGCTTGAATTCAGAGTCAATACTCGGATGATTTAAAGGTTAAGGTAGGTACGCCTTAAAAGCGAAATTTTCAGTTCAAAATAACACTTTTAAGGCGTACCTTAACATTTAAATCATCTAAATATTGAATCTGAATTCGGGCCCTAGAGGTTGGCAACCCGAAGACCGGTTTTGCAAAACATGTAAATCCAGTCCAATTTTTACTGTTCCATCCAAATTACATAAAAGACTTTCAACAATAGTCCGTCTATTCAAATCAATTCAATTTTTTTAATAAATAACATACATATGACAAACTTACATTTAATTCGTACATATTATTACATTAAATTAATATTCGCGAAAAGTAGATTGAATGCAGTGGAGATGAGATCCCTCAGACGAATGTGTGAGAAATCAATTTATGATAGAGTAAAGAATGCAGATATGAGGAACGAATGTAAAGCATGTTAGCATAATTAATAGAATTAAAAAAGGGTCGCTCAGATGGTTTGGGCATATTGAGCCAATGAATGAGGAAAGAATGGTAAAAAAGATATATAATGCAAGTGTTGATGGCGCCATAAAGAGAGGGCGACCGCGGAAGACGTGGCATGACCAGATTAACCAGATACTGGAAGGTGGTCCCGCTAGAAGCCTCAACATTCTCAACAACCGGCGAGCTTGCATGCGAAGATGTATGAATGTGGATGAGGCGAGAGTTGTATGTCAGGACAGTAGAGTGTGGCGCCCTATCCTCTCTGCCTACCCCCACGTGGAAACAGCGTGATGGTAAGTAAGTAAGTAAGTAATTAATATACATGTACGAGAATTCTTATCAAAGATGTAAGAGAATCCTGCTTTGGAAAACTCTCTCAGTGATATGGAATAGATAATTGTCCAAATTGATATTGTTCAGCACAGCGGTAGCTCTTCCAACAGGCATAACCATCGGCAGGCTGGTCCTGCATATTGGAATGTGAAATAATCTATGCTGACGCTGTATAAGGTAATTATCAACAACATACAAAACCAATCCTCTGCATAATTTCAGGATTATCGATAACACCGCGCGACAATCGATAAAAATGCGTACCTAATCAAATACACATTCCTTCTTGTCTCTAAACTATTATAGCCAAGCATATCCTCGAGAATCTCAGTAGCGTAAAACATCCCAAAAATATCTAAGATTGAAAAAAAAATACAATGTATTGTAACCTCACTGGGAATTGAACCCGGAACACTCGGTACGAGAAGCCAGTGTCGCGCCCACTGACTCATGAGGGTCGCCAATTGATTGAATACGTTGCTGTTTTACAGAAATCTACTATTCCTTGATAATCAAATAGAAGTTAGAAGAAAGAAATACAGGTTTTTTTGAAAAATTGTTATGAATGTGGAACGATCTATTAGCATGAATCTTCTTCTTCCTTGCACTCTCCGAATTTATTGTCTGGGTAGGCTGTTGCGCCGGTCGTACACTGGATGCGTTTTCATACGAAATTGAGTAGTACGTATACGTACGAACACGCAAGTACATCCTGACCCTCGAAGTAGTATTGAACAACGCACACTGTACACGATTTAGTATCGCGTGTACGTACGTATAGATGCGACGTCCGACACGATCCGGATTTGTTCGGAAATTTTTGCGATATCGTACGATGGATATTGAAAAATGTGTCAATTTGATACATAACGACAAATGTTTGCGTGACCATCAGGGCAAAGCATGGCGGAGAAAGACACAGATTATTTATTTGGCGCAAACTTTATTGGAGAAATGCGAAAAGTAGCTAACTGATCGTGACCAATCAATGTGCGCGCTCAATACGTACGAAAATAATCATACGAATACGTGCGATAGTAATTCGTATCCAAAGTGCGACCGGCCTTGGGGCCGGCTCTTTTCGTTCTTATATGCTTATAGGCTTCGGTTCTGGGTTTCGCTTTCATCCAGACCGTTTCTCTGCAATATTTTAGAACACTGAGTCATCCAGGAGTTCTTTGGTCTTCCTCTGGATGGCATAGCTCCATAGACATTACCTGCATCACCGTGTGGTCTGGTGGTCTCCGTCCTATGTGCCCATAGCCATATACATATACCATATACTATACCACCTCAACTGTCGCTTCTCCAGCTTACTGTTTATGTCCGTGACACCCAGGCAGACACCACGATTGCGTGAACTTTTAATCCTAAAAGTTTTAGCATGAATATATGTATGAATTTGATTACTGATGATCTCCGCGAAAGCGGTATAGTTTAGGATATAGAATATGAAATATAAATGGTTTTGTAAAAGATTTCAATATTACTTTTTATAGGTCGACCACAATCAAAAGACCATTCTCTAGCTTTGTCCGGTAAGAAGAAACCGGGGGAAAGTTGCCTGGCAAGCCCGTATTACAAGCCTCAATATGATATTCCAAATAAATATACATTTTTTAGTTTAGAAAAGGTTACTTACTTACTAGAAAAACTTCTTTTTTGTTCATTTTTTGCATCGTAACAACACACATATTTTTTGCGCACATTCTTTCGAATGCGGTCTAGCTATAGTCATCATTTTTGCTTTTGCTGATACCATGAATAAAAATAGTCAAATTTAGTATCTTTAAAAATTAGTTTCCTTGGCTTGATGGGTTTATATAATGCTTTCAAGTATATCGGCAGTAGGTACGCGAATAGTAAAGAGGTTATTTTGATAAGATCTTTTATTATTATTCATAAGAAAATATTGTGTACCCATACTCTATTCAAATAATCCACACCACATCTACATAACTTTGCATAAATTAAATAATATAAACAAGCGCAAACTTTTTTAAAAGAAAACCGAATTGTCAACAATTAAAAAAAAATATTATACAGGTTTATTTGGAAAATATTAATAATCTAGCAGGACTATATTCCTGCCTTGAATGTGAGTCGAAAATCTTCAAGCAACCATTACCTAATATCAGTAGTTATGCAATATCGAAGTTTACTTTTTTTTCAATATTTCTGAATTATTTTTTACAAAATTTGAACTATCATTACGATAACTTATATCGATTACAAAAAATTCATTCGTTTCTATACAAGTTAAAAGAATGATAAAAACCCTGCAGAAATTCCAATTGGAATGTTTAACAATTGAAATTTGAAGATTTTCATTATTTTATTTGACATTATATTAAAGGGAAAGAATTTTTCATATTTGATATAAGTCACTATAATGATAGTTCAACGTTTTACATAATATTCGATATAAGTTTCTATAATGATAGTCCTTCGTTTTACAGAAGATAAATCAGAAATGTTGAAAAATATTTATTATTTTTTCAACTGATTCAGCAACATTGTAGATTGACATTTAAAAAAAAAAATTGATTGTATTATTTGTAAATATCTACTTCTTTTATTTGATTAATTACACCAACATGTTTCAGAAAAACCTTTCCATCATCAAGGTTTTATATAACTGTCAAAATATCAGATTTTTTTCCAATGATTGCGAGTAATAATATAATAAATATATATATAAATAATTTAGAAAAACAAGAAACAAAAGACAATTCATTCTGATATTTTGACAGTTATACAATAAACTGACTTAAAAAATGATAAATGTGTTAATGTTAATTAATAAAATTAATAATGTTTGATGGGTTATTATCGAGTTCAAGGAAGGTCAAAACACCAAAGGTCGTATTTAAGTTTAAAATCTGGCCTTTGAAAATCACTGTAATCTGTTTCATATACAGATTTCATTGATATAAGCAATTAACATAGTGTCGTAAATACCCTCATGCATCATTTTCGGTAAAGAAGGATCGTTTATCATATCTAAGAAAGTAAGTAGATTCTTCATAAACATACTAAAGAGAATTTACTTGTTGACCTCGCCATATTGCAAAAAAAATGAAAAACATTATTTATTTTTTTATTTATTTATTTAAAAATCCTTGTTTACAAATAAGATACTTAATACTAATTTAACAATAAAACATAAGATAATTTACACATTTTTTTGTTTTGTTTAATTTGTGGATTATGCCACTCTACTAGGCTACGCCTGTCCCAGAGTGGCGTTATAGCACACAATTATAATATTTTTTCGAGTTCGTCAGTAGTATTTATTTTCATAAGGTAGTTATTATGTATCTATAGAGTATCAAGTGGAATGTTAGTGAAAGTTGAGTTAGTCATAAGTCCAAGTGTAAATATGTGTAGAATAATTGTTTAATGTAAAAAGGGTTAAAGTTTTGTTTAAGATTATTTTTTATTTTCCTTAATTAATTAATTAATTTATATAGGTATATATTTTTATTTAAAGACATTATTACGCAATTACAGTAAGTAAATTTTCAGTTGCTGTTCTACCATTGGAGGTAAGCCATTATGATATCTAATTTACAAAATCCTGAAAAATAATACATAATACTATTTTTTTTGATCCTTAATGTCTGTTCAATAGACCGAATGTGATAAATCAATTCTTTTTTCTGGGGATTTTTATTGAATATTTTTAACGACGTATTTGACATTTCAAGTCTTTTTTACGTTGGTTTTAAAGGTATAAAATATTGCTTAAATTGGCACTGACTTAGATGCACTCATCTGCGTTCATGGTCCACGATACATCTCGCAAGGGAGGTCATAAAACGAAATTAAAGACGTATATACAATGTTTCGCAATCTTGCAAATTTTTGCCGGCAGTGATTATCGTGAGTTACCCAACTGCCAGTTTAAATAAAACAATTGACAAAACTATATTTTCTCTTTTACATCTTATTTATTTATTTCTCCATCTCTTTCACATCTTAAAAAATTCTAAAGAAATTGAAAATATATATATTTTTTAAGATTTATTTTATTTTATTCGACTTCTGAACTTCAGGACTGAATTTTTCATAATCGATAAAAATTACTGTTAAGTTAGTTAAAAAAATGTTGAAATGAAAAATAGTTCAATTCAAACTTTTGTTGCCGATTATTGCCTATCTCCATAGCTATTGATATTAGATCAGGGATGCTCGAACATTTTCGACTTATAATCAATGCAAGAATCCACCAATAAAGTATTGTGAACTTGCCCTGTCACCCCGTATACCTAATTTAATCTAAATAATTTCGTTGTCTGTCTGACTGTCCGTAACGTCGATAATTTGCCAGAACTACGCTGGAATTAAAACATTAAAAAAGACACGCAATCAGCTCGCAACACGAAACGGTTCAGGCAACTAGCAATGTACACGGTTTTCCCACCAAATTACATGGTTTTCACATTTTTATATTATTATTTTATTATTTTTAGTTTTAGGTTTAAATCAATTTAATAAAACCAATGGTTTTCTATTCATGAATTTTCAACTATCATGTCCCGTGATTTTTCACAGGTGTACATAGGTACGGCTTGTTCTTATTATAATTAATAAATATAAAATGTTCATAAATAATAAAGTAATGTATTATATTTAACGCCAAATATTAATAATGTATATATGTTTTAATATATCCAAAAAAATAAAAAATATATGCGTTAAGAGGTTGAACAAAAGTAGGTATAAGTAAATTTTTTATTAATTTAGTATTTTTTCGCACTTGCAACATTTAAGCTAAAAATAATGCGGGCAACTTAGGGCCGGTTGTTTCAAGTTGGATTAAAGTAAGCGTTCTTTAAAAGCATAGATTTTTACGTTCTCCACCAATCAGACGATCCGTTTTCGTAAAAATCTATGCTTTTATCGACCGCTTACTTTGATCGAACTTGAAACAACCGGGCCTTAATCGGCTGTATTCTAAACTAAGCTAATATTGTATCTTAACAGTTATGCATAACATTGTAATGCCGCCAATTTTGACGTTTTAACTTTGACAGGTTTGAAATAAATGAATTCAATCAATCAGGAAGCTCTAAAACGTAAACGTTAAGTTATTCACAATTATGAATAATGAGCTTTCTAATTGATTGAATTCATTAATTTCAAAACCTGTCAAACTTCAAACGTCAAAATAGCGGCATTACAATGTTTATACAATAACTGTCAAAATACATAAATAGCAATATTACTTATTTCAGAATACAACCGAATGCCAGGTATCAAAATGCAAAGAAATTAGGTTAAAAATTCTCCGATTTTGATAACTAAAAATGTTCCGATATTTCCGATTCCTGATTCCGATTTCAATTAATCATTTCATCACTAATATCTAGGTACTATTTTTACAAGTACCTACATAACATGTTTTTGTTGCGTCTGATCTTTTTATGATTTTCCCTGCGAATTTAAGCGCTTTTCAGTTTTTAAAAATCCCGATGATTTATAAAATTCCGAAGCGTATTTTCATCATCTTCGCTTATTTCGTCATAATCGTAGAATAACGACGCACGTGATTTTTCTCAAGTTTGCAGAGAGCAGTTTGAAGTTTTATTTACATAAAGACGCTTTATATGTCATAGCTCGATAATTACAAAAGATTTTTCTTTGGTACTTGGGTTAGTTATTTAAACTTGATACCCTTCAAACCTCAAATTTAGTCAGCGCAGTACAACGACGTTTCTACACATGCTGCATTGTTCTACGATCGCAAATCAGAACCGTCGTTATACCGACTTCGTATAATGACGGTTAAATTAATGAGAAAAAATATACTTTTTATATACCATTAGATGGCTTCTTTTTTTCACTTTTTAACGATACAAAAAAGTAATTATGGAATTTTTTGCACATCCGTCATCGTTCTAGGATCATGACGATTTTTCTACTTATTCTTCACTTGGTTTTCTTTTTTACATTGTCAACGTTGTCGGTATTTGATGTCGCTTATCTCATATCAAAAGTTTTCTGCTACTATTCAAAATTGAATGAAGAAGAAGAAGAAGAAAATAGTTCTCATTTCTCCATACATCCAAGAGTTTTGTTTGACCACATATTTTTGCTCAACTTTACTATTTATTTTGTACCTACATTTCCAATCAAAACACAAACAAACCGAGGCAGACCGCCATGTCGCTCCTGTACGTGCACATTTAACGGAACGCAATATTTTTTTTGGTTGAGCCATCGTCCTGATTCATAGCCAAGGTAATTTTTCTTAAAAATATATCCGAAAGATTAATTGGTTGTCAAACACTGCCTACATTACAATGTTAGGCCCGCGATGCTCACGGGTAAAGGCCTTTTGGGCGCCTAATCGGGGTCTTGCATAACCAGGCGGGCCTGACCTGATTCGACAACAATACGCATTTACAGGCGTTTACAATATTTTATACGAATAATAATATTTTTTTATCGGATGATAGGCAGTCAGAAAACTGAAAGCTGGGGCAAGCTAGCAAAGTGATGTGGTCTATTATAGTTTTTCCTAAACAAACAAAACAAAAGCGCAAACATTTTAAACACTTTCGTATATTATACTTTCGTATATTTCATTATTCGTAATTGTGAATATCTTAAGGTTTGTTTACGTTTTAGAGCTTTCCGATTGATGAATCAATTAATTTCAAACATATCAAACTTAAAACATCGAAATTGGTGGCAATACAATGTTATACATACCTGTCAAGATTGGGATAAAGATTTGACATCTCAATATTGCTATTTTCAGAATAGCACAGATTGTTATACCTACTAAGTGCCTTTAAAAACCTTTAATTGGCATTTTTAATTGGTTAAAATAATATAAAACGATTTTTTTATACATGCTGTATAGTAAAATTGCATTGGCGGGAGTACTGAGTAACAAACAAGTTTCGGAGATTACCTCCTACATCAAATTTAGAAACGTTACCTCTTTATACAGGGTTATTTGGAAAACATTAATAACCTCGCAGGACCATATTCCTGCCTTGATTATGAGTCGAAAATGTTCGAGCTATCATGGCTTAATATCAATAGTTATGAAGATATGCGACATCAAAGTTTGCATTTTTTTCAATATTTCTGACTTATTTTTTGTAAAACGTTGAACTATCATTACAGTAACTTTTATCGAATATAATTTTTTTTTTCCCTTTAATACAAGTCAAATAAAATAATAAAAACCTTCGAATTCCAATCGGAAAACATTCCAATTGGAATATGTTCAAGATTTTTATTATTTTATTTAACTTGTATTGAACCTTACCTTGCTACTCGTTTTTTATGACTGGCTGTATGCTTTTACACTATTTACCTAGATTCTGTTTTTCTGGCTTATACTTACTGTTTCCATATTTTTTACATATAACTATGTACCAGGACACAATTGTTAAGATGTCTATTTACTCATATCTATATTCTGTTGGTTACTTCTGTAATATTGTTTTTAAAATACTATTTTTTTCTTGCACTCTTATTCTACTGCTTACATACTTTTTAATGTATAATATATAATATATGGTTTATTTGTGTGCTATGTTATGTGGAAAATATTGTAGTAAACATTGTTAAAATAACTTTGCCTGTTTCGACACAATTTTTTTCTAGTTAGACAGGCATAGTCCAACCAAAATCTGTATAATTTTAATATAGAAATATATAAATAAATAAACCCACAGAGTACAAAATATTATACAAACTAGTTCTTTAGAACAGGGGAATGAATCATAGCGGAAGAGTGTCCCCCGCTACCAGTCCCCCGCCTAAGAATTTAAATTAAAATTTCACCTCCAATGCGTTGAGAAAATATAAATTAATTAATAATTTAACTATGTATTCCCAAATCCCAACTAGATTACAAACAATAATTTTGACAGATAAAATCGCACATTTACTCACCACATAGGTATATATCTACAAATAATTACGTTTAAAACTTGCATTGTCTTTGAAAATCGAATGTTTTCGTTTTCAAAATTCTCAACAAACTCCTCAACATTGTTTCACATATGTACAACTGTTAGGCCCGGTTGTTTCAAGTTCGATCAAAGTAAGCGGTCGATAAAAGCATAGATTTTTACGAAAACGGATCGTCTGATTGGTGGAGAACGTAAAATTTCAGTTTAAACTCTACGCTTACTTTGATCGAATTTGAAACAACCGGGCCCTAGTCATAAAATCATTCAATTTTCAATTTGCATCGTAGCACAGTTGGCATTGTCGATAAGTATAATCAATATAATGTTTTTATTTTTAATTGCACCACTCGCACGAACTCTAGCCGATGGCGCCTTTCAACGTGATGTGTATAAACTTGAAAGTCTCATAAAAATCCGAATGATCGTGACCTTATATAAAAACGCAACAATTCTTTCCGCCCGCGGCGCGAAATAGCGGCAGCCGTGCGGCACTCAGTACGGCCGCGGGTCTGCCGAAGATCGAAGGTACACCGCTCGGGGAAAGATGTTTTTAAAATAATCGGTTATGATGTTTATTATTTCGAACAACTCGTTTAGTCGTAAGGTAGGATATGTCTGCGCGCGTTGTCTCGAGTCGCGGGTCTAGATCGTTCCCGTCTTTCTCTTTGTCTATGGCCCATTTGGATACTTTGGCGCGCTTTGTTTGACGTTTAATTTTTTAAGACTTTTCTTTCTATTCCCGGTGCAGTGATGTTATATTATAAAAGTGCAATCGTGTTGATGACAGTTTCGTTCGCCGATTCGTTTCTGTTTGGTTGGAACTTCATCTCCCCGCGGAGTAATGCAGATAGTCACCAGAACGCCATCCCAGCCGTATTTGATTCGAATTTTGCACTCAATAGTATTGCAACACTAATTTCTTCAAAATGTAAAGCATGTTTTATTTTTTTAAAGATAAAATATTTTTTTTTACATAAATGTGAAAGTGTTTGAAATGTGAAGTTGTGTTATAATAATTTGGCTGCTTCTTTAATCAAATTTAATAACAGTACCTATGGTACAAGTATCCGTAAACAATAATTATTTAAATTGCTTTAAAACCTATGTATTTATTATCTTACTAAATATTATCTATAACTGTCATTTTGAGAATTTTTCTAAAGCTGAGTGATCGGCGTAGCCTTTTCTAGTGTATTTTTTTTCTAAAGATATTGTATTAGATATGAATTTTTCTAAGAAAATTTTCGCAAACACTTAATATTTAATACAAAATCGTAAAGTTACACATTTATTTTAATTTTAAAGGACCTATTTCAAATATGTTCTTTTCTTGTGCTAAAGATAAAATAAAAACTTAAATATAAACATTACTCCAAGAAAATAAATTACATATCAGTGTTATTTTTAATTGTTAAATAATAATAAGTATATTATAAATCATTAATGGTGTATTGCAACATTCGAGACTGAAATTACCAAAATGTTAGTGAGTTATTTCTGTAAAATTAACATCACAAAATTATTAACTGAATTCAAAAATACATTTTCAACGTAGAAGTTTATTCAGCAGGTACCCCAGTAAATTTTTTTAAAAATTACGATAAAGTGCGTTTTTGAAATAAAAAAGATATCGGAGGCCCTGAGTATCGATCTCAGCACGCCTCACATGCTAAGTGAGCTCATCCATTGCCTAAATAATTTGTGATGTCAAATTATCGTACAAATAAACAATGCCTATTTTTTAAATAGAGATGCGTACACGGGATACGTGTCACATCAACATTCTTAATATTTTGATTGTGCTATGAAAACTGACTATGAATGACTACAACTTGCTGATCTCCTAGAAAGGGTCTCAAACCACCGACCACTAGGTCACCAGGCGAGACGTACCTAATCATTAGACCAAAGAGCTGCTCAGTTAGAATATAATGCTTATTTATATTTTTGACATAATTTATTACTTATACATTATGAACGACACATTTTATTTTAATCCTAAAATTTATTTTTATTTAAAAAATAGCTATCCTATACAAAATTTTTAGCAAGCCAGTTTTAATAAAGAGCTAATTTTTTGTAAACAGCTATTTTCAAAGATTATTTTTGTTTCACGGTAGTATACCTACGAAAGGCATCACCTCTAGGCATTGCAGGAGGCCTTGGTTCGGCTCCCCAGGGAGATTTTAATCACAATTTTGTTTATTTAATTTTATTTTGAACATTTTTTCGATCGGTAAAAATAATTTTTATTTTTAAATGTAAGAATATTAGTTTTAAACAATATTAATTATTGAATAAAATTAACAATGAGGTTTACTCACAATAGTAGGTAATTCAATACTTACATTTAAAAGAATTCAATTCAATGTTTTAAAACCATATTAACGGTCATAAAGATGTCAATAATGGTGAAGTTTTTGATTGCGTAAGGATGCTATTGACCTTGAAACTCGTACTATGCACTTTTTAACATTTTGACGACAAAGCCGGCTGCAAAAAAACACAAAGACTAAAATCTGTACATTTTTTAGTTTATTCAATATAGAAATTTACTATTACTTATCGAACTATAAAAAAAATCCACAAAAAACTAAATAAAAAAATTACAATTACTAAAATCCGTACAAAATATACATGTAAAATATATATGTTGTTCAATCTAATACTTGTTTACCTACTTACTCACCATCACGCCGTTTCCCTGCAGGGTAGGCACAGAGGATGGAGCGCCACACTCTTTGTCCTGGCACACAACTCTCGCCTCATCATGTTGAGGCTCCTAACAGGACCATCTTCCAGTATCTGCTTAATCTGGTCGTGCCGCGTTTTCCACAGTTGCCTATTCTTTCGAGTACACAACATTTGCGTCATATATCTTTCTTACCAGTCTTTCCTCTTTCATTTGCTCAACATACCAAAACCACCCGAGCGATTAATTCTATTAACTATCAGCTTTAAATGTTTTCTAATCTGTTCATTCTCATGAATGGATTTACCACACATACGCGATCTCGTTTCCACTGCATTTAGTGTTTCCATTCGTAATAATAATTGCCTGAAATAGAAAATACTTTTTCGCTGGCAACTAAACTTGGTTTAATAGTCAAATTATACAATAGTCCGAATTTCATCAAATAATAAAAATCAAATTCCACTGCCGTATCTTTGGGTTTCATGTTTTTTCTTCAGGTTCCTCAAAAAACCTTTGAATTGATTTTACATGGATTAAAGAGTTAAGGTTGTTATTACGGTCGTTAGACATATTTAACTGCAATTTCGGATATTTTATACGCACCGTATGTATTACCGAGAAGCGACACAACAAAGTGCATACAATTTACGCCCTAGAAAGCAGCACCTTTAATCAGTCCGACCTCCACCTCCGCGGATAAAGGTCGTCCTCCTGATGACGTTGGATAAGTATCCAACGACACGTCGAGATTCGCTTCTCGGTAATACATACGGTGCGTATAAAATATCCGAAATTACCATGGATTATTTAAGAGCACTGCCTTAATTAATAATTTCACCATCTGTTTATTGTTTAGGTTTGTTTGCTTGATTTGACAATTACGAAAACATATCGATCATCTCGGATTGCACGATTTAAACGGGTTTCCTGCGAATCATCGAACCTTCCCTTTCCTTTAAGGAAGGTCAAGTTCGATCCGCAGTATAGTTTGTTTTGAAACGTTTGTCTGTGATACATTCACCGTCGGAATTTCAAAATCTCTCAGTATAAACACAATTTCATCGGCACCGATGCACAATAAATTGATTGTATTCTAGAGAATATTTTAACTGACTTTTTAAAGCAGAATCTGTGACCCAAGCACGACACGAAAGCGACCTATCTCAGTTTTTTTGTTGTATTAAATGTAATTTTTATATTCAATATCAGTGGCTTACATACAAATATATTTCTTTGCTTTTTCTCCAGGCGTGGTATAAAAAAGTTATTTTTCACCCATTTCCATTAGCATGTCCACCGAGTTTAGGCTTATTAGAAACGTCCGATGGTTCTACCCTTAGAGTATATACAATCTATATACTCTTATTCTTTCAATTAGAGCGAAAATAATTAGGGTCCGCTGGTCAGGCGTACTCTGCTTGTAGGCCGACCCAGCGCGGCGCGGGCGCGTCGTGCGCTTGCTTGCCTGTGCGTTTTTTTGTCTTTGAGTGTTCTTTTTATGACGATCTTTGCTTTTTTCTACTGGACTTAATTAGGTAGGACCATCTGACGTTTCTAATGAGCCTAATCTCGGTGGGCATGCTAGTACATAGAAATGGATGAAAAATAACTTTTTTATACTACGCCTGGAGAAAAAAAAACAAAGCAATAATATTTGTATGTTAGCCACTGATATTGAATATAAAAATTACATATTTTTATTCCACTAAATATAACAAAAACTGAGATAGGTCGTTTTCGTGTCGGGCCTGGGTAAATTTTGTATGGACCGTGACCATTCTTCTTTATTGAGCGGTTTTTGGATTAAACAAATTTATTAAAAAAGTTTTTAAAAACTTAATTTGGTGTAGTAAACTGCTTTGGTGTGGTAAAAATATGAATCCTGGTTAATTTTTATTTTAATGAATGTCATGTTATTGTGACAATAATTAAGACATGTGTCATGTCTCAGTGTGAGTTTGGAGTTTCCTATTCTTATTTCAAAATATTTTCCGAGTGCAACAGTTAGGTACTTACTATCTACTCGTAAAAGTAGGCAGTGTAAGAATTTGCTGAAACGAAATTGTGAATTGTGCGATTCAGGAGTTTCATATGTTTGTTGGAAGTTCTGTCTTTGAGTAAGAATATTTTTTCTAAAAAACGTGAAAATATAGTGTCTCGTAGGTAGTAGCAAAAACGTGTAATTTTGAATAGAAAATATTGTTTACACTTTTGGAGAAATGTCGACAGTTACGGAGATAAGCGACATCGACGTTTGCATTTATTTCCAATATTTTTGGCTAATTTTCGGTAAAATTTTGGATCATCACTACAGTAACATATTATGTGCAATATTGAAGATTTATTCGCTTTGATACAAGTCATTTAATTATTAAAACCTTATAAAAAATTTGAAAAATATTTTTTTAAGGTTTTTGTCATTTTATTTGATTTGTATTAAAGCGAATAAATTTTCAATATTTCATGTAGAGATACTCCAACATTTTACCGAAAATAAGACAGACATATTGAAAATAAATGCAAATTTTGAAGTCGCTTATATCCGTAACCGTCGACATTTCACCAAAAGTGTAAAGAATATTTTCTATTCAAAATTACATGAAGAAGACTCCCCCGAGGTTTGTGCTACTAGATATGAGAAACCCTGTTTTTTCACGTTTCGCAGAAAAAAATATTCTTAAGGCGATCGTCGATCGATAAAATATATGTAACCTGATAAATAAATTTTAAAATTATTTATTTCCATACAAAAATGTGATAAAAAACGTAAGAGAAGGTATTAGAAAAAAATGTGAAATTTGCTTACTCTACCGGACGATCGCCTTTCGAAGACAGACCTTCCAACAAACATACGAAACTCATGAACCGCACAATTCACATAATTTCGTAACATCAGCAAATTCTTACACTGTACTTTGAAATTTTTCGAAAATAACAATTGGATCTCCAAACTCACTGAGACATGACACATATCATTAATAAAATTAAATATTAACTAGGGTTCATACTTTTAATACACCAAAGTATGGTTTGACAGTTTTTAAAAACCGTTTGCTACTAGCTACGTAACACCCTGTATATTGTTCAAAATGAACATTACCAGTAATTAGGGTTTTAACTCTAGAAAATAAATAGAAGGACGAGAATTTATTATTTATCTATTCGTTAAATCGGTAAAAATAAGTATGTATTCGAGAATTAACACTTCTTGCACCTGTGAAAGACACATCACTAGCGCAAGTGTTTTGCAGATTGCAAGTACGAATTTATTATAAACTCCTACGTGTATTGTGCATTCAATCTCGAGCCAAACTAGTAATCTCGATATTTCTGGATTCGTTTTGATGATCCCTGGATCGGTCCCGCGATTGGAAAAAGATAACACGGTTATTAATTTTATATTAGAAAAAAATCAGAAAGAACCAATGCAATTTGTAAGATATTTCTATTTAAGTAAATAAAATTACATAAATAATGATGCAACACTGACAAATGAGTCGTTGAATATCAAAATATACCCAAAATATATTGGTGCACGAGTACATTCTAAAGGCTCATTCGTACATTTTAAATATTAGTTAACTATCGTATCAGGTATAGACCTTTTCATATAAGCTTTCAATTGAGTTAGTGTGGGTACAGTGGGTAATACGTGCATTGTTTCGTTGTGTTAAGTTTACTGATGAGAACTAAATTATATCAATTATAAAAAAATATTTGCTTCAATATAACTCGAATAAAATGATGTAAGCCTTGCAAAAGGTTTTTATCATATTATTTGAGTTACATTAAAGCGAATGAAATTTTCATAATCGATATAAGCTACTGTAATGATAGTTCAACTTTTTACAAAAAAATAAATCAGAAATATTAAAAAAAAAATGCAAACTTTGATATTGCATATCTCTATAACTATTATATATTTGGTCATGATTGCCTGAACATTTTCGACTCATTATCAAGGCTATCGTCCGCCTATGATACAACCTGTATATACACAGTGATACCTTATTAATATTCTCTCAATAACATTTTTTATTAATACATTTTAACCTTAAAAATGTATTTGTATTATTTTATGCCATTAGGGAGGGGAATGAGGGGCCAATATTATTTTTTAAATGATGAATTTTATAAATGAGAAAATAAAAGCAAAGAAAATAAATGAGGTGTTGAAGGCAGCAGGAACACAGGGCGCCAGCAAAAGACTCATACGATCAGATAAACCAAATATTTTAGGATGGCCCTGTTAAAAGCTTCAACAACTGACAATGTATACAGGGTATCTCTTAGCTAGTAGCAAAAACTTTTCAAGTGGATTCCTACCATGATGGTGAGTCGAAAATGTTCAGACAACTGTGACCTAATATTAACATAATTCATATTTATTTTTTATTTATCTTTATTATTTAGTCCCACACACAATGTTGTGTGGGCTAATACATGAATTATAGATATGCAATATCAATGTTTTAATTTTTAAACATTTCTTACTTATTTTTTGAAAATAGTTGAATTATTATTACAGTAACTTATATCGACTATGATAAATTCATTCGCTTCAATACAACTCAAAATGATAAAAACTTTATAAAAAAAATCTATTTTCAATTTTTGTTAGATTTTTATTGTTTTATTCGACTTGTATTAAAAAAGCGAATGAATTCTTCATAATCGATAATAAGTTATTGTAATAATAGGTCAACTTTTTGCAATAAATAAGCCGGAAATATTAAAAAAATGCAAACTTTTATATTATTTCCATAACTATTAATGTTAGGTCACGGTTGCTTGAACATTTTCGACTCATTATCAAGGTTGGAAGCCACATGTAAAATTGTTGCTACTAGCTATGAGACACAATATAATGTACGCAATCCCAATATGATTATAATAATTTCGTTGTCTGTCCGTCCGTCTGTCTGTCTGGCTGTCCTCGTAACTTCGTGTAAAGTCCGCAGCTTATTTATAGTAAGTTTTTTAAATATAAATAAATAAATACTTATTCTTTAGGAACCGACATGTAAAAGTACCCTCATTTTGACGGTTTACAGCTAGTAAAATATTAAACGTGTACATCTTAGTATGATGTGATGTAGTACACATTAAAAATGCAATTTTTGAGAACCGTAATAAACTCTTCTTCGGATACAGAAATGACGCATTGCGAAAGAAATTTTGTTTAACATATTTATGAAGATGGCCACGGCTCACCAGCTCGGTCCTGGTCGCTGGCCGTAGATCATTTGACCCGCATCTGTAAGTAAGTAGTGTAACTGCCGACCGTCGATGTCGACCTCTAGCCAGGGCCGAATTTAGACTTGATAAGGCCCTAAGCTATTTGAGATATGGAGCCCTTTATAAGTCTAGATATTCTATGTTAGTGCCACACATGATTTTCGGATACCTACAGCGTTAAACTGAAATACATTTAAAAAGTGTATACTCGTAGATAGTGAAATAATAAATCTTTAACTTAAAATCATTTTTATTCATAACAAACTTAAAAATGCAAACTCTGGTAAAAAAAACAAAAGTTCTTTTAAAAGGCACAACTTACAAAGGCTAATCTAATCTCTTGAAACATGTTATAAGGATTAAGGAATTATATTAAACTAAAATATTTTCTTTCTTACCTTTGCCAAAGCAAAGTCACTAATCACATCATCAAATGATAAACTGCGTTTGTCACTTTCTATGCACATGAGACAGAGTTAACATAATTTATCTTGAGTCGCTGTTGTTCTAAATTCATTTTTATTCTATTCTGCTGAGAAAAAATCTTTCTCCAGAGCAATTTGCAACCATCGTACTAAGAAATAATCTCATAACTAGGCACAATTCGAAAAGACGTTTGGGACGTCTCGGACGTGCGGCATTGGGACATATAAGTTTATTTAAGTACATATGAAAATTAAAATTGTATTGAAAGATTACTAGTATTTGTCGAATTAGACTTAAATAATTGATTTGTATTTGTTTTGATTGTTGGTTGAGTGAGATAACTAACTCTTATGTAACATTTTTATTATATTATGACTTTCTAAACTATTGCTTTTCACTCTATATTATTGCTTTTCTTTAAAATTATTATATTATGTTTTTTTACGCTTCTGCTTTGTTATACACTTGCTTTTTTACTTTATATTATATTTATCTTTATTTATTTGTATTTGTACTTCACACTTTATGTCATTATTATTTTTATGTTATTATTTTTTTCTTTGAACTATCCATTCTACTAATATACACTTTACCTATTTGTTAGTAAAAGCCCTATACAGCGTTAAAAAACAAATAAATAAATATTGCTCACTCGGACAACTTTTTTGGGGGCCCCCAAGAAAGCGGGGGCCCTAAGCTATAGCTTATGTAGCTTATACGTAAATCCTGCACTGCCTCCAGCCTTTAAGAGTGGTAGTGCACCAGAGAATGAATGCTCTCGTTGAAGCCGACGAGGGAACCTTGCGCACGAAGAAACAATAATTGCATTTAGCAACCTGACCGTCTTACATCAAACAGCCATTCCTTCATCGCTCGTGAGAAAATGGCGCGCCTAACAATGGAAACAGAGACGAATAAATTTAATAAGTGTAGCTATTTTTAATGATTAACCTTTTTTGCACAATTAATCACTCGGCGAGATAGTGACTGAGATGATTCAATTTATGCTGTAAATTATAATTCTTCTTTTTCATTGGCGGTCTCGTGGGAATCAAAAGTCCACGGCCGCGTGACCAATGGGCGCGTCTTAACATCCCTGAATGGAATGTCAAGACTATTTTGAAAATAGCAATATTGCTTTATTGTCGAAGTTTTGGCGCATTGAGGGTAAATTTTTCGTTGTAATGGAAGACCACGAAATGTGAACGCATCCATTAAACTGTCAAAAGTTTATTCACTCGAAATGAAAGTTCCAGTAATATAAATAATATATTGTCGACCATCTTAAATCGAGTAGGTACCAATCATAAAGATGCTCAATTCAAAAGCTGACGAATGATTGGTTATTAAATTGAAAATTAGAACTGTTTCTTGCATTACGATTTTAGGTATGTAAACGAAATACCAAAAAGGGGCTTCTCGTACAGATTTCTGTATTTCATGTTATTGTCGATGTTTTTTTTAAGGAAGTTTTTGTTTCTTACCATGCCAAAAACAATTAAATATGATACTCGAGAAATTATTTATTAAAGAGTTAAGGTTGTTATTGCGGTCGTTAGACATATTTAACTGTAATTTCGGATATTTTATACGCATCGTATGTATTACCGAGAAGCGAATCTCGACGTTTCGTTGGATACTTATCCAACGTCATCAGGAGGATGACCTTTATAAAGGCGCTTATAAAATATCCGAAATTACAATTAAATTATTTATTGCAAAAACGACGTAACTGTCAGATACCGTTTTCAAAATAAAAAACAAATTCATTCACACATGCATGTCCCAGGGCTTACAAACGGTGTGAGCTGGCTTAAGTGATCACTCTATACAAGGCAATGTAAGATTCCATCGTAAGAACATCCACAATATTATCAAATTTTTTAATGTTGTATATATATATTCCAAATTTGTTTGAAGGGACTATGCTAGAGACATCTGTAGTCTTTCTCATGAAATATAGTATACATAGATTTCGTAGCTGGTAATGACACCTCTATATATTTAATGTGGAATATTAAGCAATATTCTTTTTTATTAAAAAGCATATACCTTCAAATATATGAGCGGTTTCAATTTGCAATATATATCTATATCATATCTAGGGTGGAAAGCCAAAAGGGCGTTAGTGATTATTTCGAAGTTCACAGGAGAGCAAAAGAAAATTCTGTCAATCTGATTTGGTCAATGCTTTCTTTATTATTAAACGATTTCCATGTGTATTTTGCATTAACAAATATGGAAATCGTTTAATAATAAATGAAATATTGACAAAATCAGATTGACATAACTCTATTTTGCTCTCCTGTAAAGTTTGAAATAATCACTAACGCCCTTTTGGCTTTCTACCCTCGATATATACGACTTTCAAACATTTGATAATGTGTAGATGTTTTTTGGAATTGGTGAATGTTGCATAGTGTAGAGTGATCACTGCCAGTTCGTACAGGTTGTAAGCCGTGGTCCATCATATAAAAGATTTCCATGCACGTTTCTCATATAAATAGTTTCGTCTCTGTATGACTGATATACTTTATCTTAATTAAATTAAGATAATTCTGGAGATACTTCAAATTCTGCCCATATCTTCTTTTTTTTCCTTTCAATACATCTCACAACATTCTTGACCACCACGTCTTAGGACAGATAAAATACTAGTTTTATCGTATCACAGTAATTAAGAAGATACTTAAATGTTTTTTTTCGAAGTGGCTATTTACTTATACCTAATGTCGCAATGTTTGTGCTTGGTATTCCAAGACATCATGCCGTGATAGGATTTGGTTTTTTATCTTCCAGCTCTCGCGATATTTTACAGTTATTGTCATTTGACCAGCTTAAAATTTATTCAAATACGTTGGAATCAGCATATATCATGTTTATATATTCATTCGTACATCCGCCTCCCGATAAGTCCATATCAATTTACTTACATAATTTAGGCTCTTTGCACTCTGCCTTGAAACGTGACCTTTAGACAACAGCAAGCTATTTTTTTTTAGATTTTTTTTCTTTCTATTTAGTGTTGAAAACCTGAACTTTTACTTCGTGTAAGCGTCGAACTAGATCTTTTTTCATCTAAACTAATATATAAAGAGGTAAAGTTTCTATGTTTGGATGTAGGAAGTAATCTCCGAAACTGCAGGTTTGTTACACAGTACTCCCGCCAATGCAATTTTATTATACAGCATGTATAAAAAAATCGTTTTATATTATTTTAACCAATCAAAAATGCAATGTTTTTAAAGGCACTTAGTATAACAACCTGTGCTATTATGAAAATACCAATATTGAGATGTCAAATCTTTATCCTAATTGATCCCAATCTTGACAGGTATGTATAACATTGTATTACCACCAATTTCGATGTTTTAAGTTTGATATGTTTGATATTAATTAATTCAATCAATCAAAAAGCTCTAAAACGTAAACAAATGTTCACAATTACGAATAATTACTTACTTACTTACTTACCATCACGCCGTTTCCCCGAGGGGGTAGGCAGAGAGGATAGAGCGCCATACTCTTCTGTCCTGACATACAACTTTCGCTTCGTCTACATTCATACATCTTCGCATGCAAGCTCGACGGTTGTTCAGGCTTCTAACTGGACCATCTTCCAGTATCTGGTTAATCTGGTCATGCCACGTCTTCCGTTACGAACACATTACGAATAATGAGCTTTCAAATTGATTGAATTCATTAATTTCAAACCTGTCAAACATAAAACGTCAAAAAAGCGGCGTCACAGTGTCATACAATAGCAATATTGGTTAGTTCAGAATACGGATGAATGTTTGTTTTAATTGCCACATAATCTACTTTTATCTAGTGTTGTTATTTTAAACCTGTACTCATTCGATTTCAAAAATTCCTTCACCAATATTAGGAATGGGCTTTCAGGGTGTACATAGTTTATATATTAATTATCCCGTTAAAATGAAAATGCTTTTCGTGGAGACCTATTTTACAACAAAATTCAACGAAAACATGGTCGAGCGATGCGTTTTTTACGAACGATACCCTAACGTTTAGATATATTTATATACATTCTATAGAAAAGTTGTAGAACTCAAAAAGTTCTATAAAAAATTCCACAACGTTATATTTATCTATATTTTTTTAGTAATGCCACCAAATTTGACGTTTTAAGTTTGACAGGTTTTAAATTAATGAATTCAATCAATCAGAAAGCTCTCATTGTCTGTCTGTCCGTCCGTCCATCTGTCTGTCTGTCTGTCTGTCCGTCCGTCCGTACGCCTTCGTGTAACGTCCGTAACCTTTTTACAGTAATTTTTTTTCGAAAAATGATTTTTTCTTGAATTTTTTTCGAATTACGAAAAAAAAAATTTCGTATTAAGATTTTTTTTCGAAATACGATTTTTCTTTTAAAATAAAATAAATAAATAAATTCCTTAGGAACCGACATGTCTGTCATTTTTAACAGGTTACAGTTAGTTCTTCATATTTGTGAATAACTTAACATTTGTTTACGTTTTAAAGCCTTCTGATTTGAATTTGAATTTAGTATATTAATAAGATTTCGAATCCCTTTCAAATAAAATAAATTGTCAGGTTATAACGTATATACAGGGTTTCTCGTAACTAATAGCAAAAACTTCTGAGGAGTCTTCTTCATTCAATTTTGAATAGAAATTATTCTGCACATTTTGGATGAAATGTCGGCAGTTACGGAGATAAGCTACATCAAAGTTAGCATTTTTGTTTTCAATATTTCCGGCTTTATTCTTACATGGAATTTTTTAAATTCGTTCGCTCTAACACAAGATTAATTTCTAGGCCAAGATATGTGTCAAACTCAAACACACGGAAATATTTGACTTTATATTTATGCATTTACATTATTCGCAATAGCGATTGCCGGTGCTTGCTAGTATACAATTTATTCTCTGTTCATATACAGTTTACACAACCCAAAAATAATTTATTGCTGGTGAAAAAAGTATGCTGTTGGCTAAGAAATTATCGACAAAAGACGGTATAAAATATCGCAAATATTTTTTTTATAATTGAATGTTTTATAAATATTTAAAATTACGTTAATTATGAATAATGAATGACCCAAGCTCTACAATAATGTATTTAGCAATCATAAGTCATTTTAGATCGCATTATGAAATAGCAATAAATAATGATAATTTTTTTTAATCCTATTCATCAAAAATACGTTGCTGCTAGCTTGTTTGTATATGTGATTTTGAATCTTAAAAATATTTAGATATTTACGTAAATATTGAGAAATTAAATAGAGTTATTTAGTATTCATTACTCAATTGATATTATTTTTCTATTTGTTCAATTAAATACACAGAATTATGTTTATTTATTACTAGCTGGTCATACCCGGCGTTGCACGGGTTAAGGATTAAGTAAAAAATAAGTTTGTGAGGGAAAACAAAGGGTCCGCTGTTCTCTAAAAAACAATGTTTCCATCTAATGTTAACATAAGTTATTGTAACATAACTGTAATACTTAGATATATGGTATCGCAGACTTTTTTGTAGATATTAATGTCCTCTATAAAACTGTAGTACATTACTTTGCTCTATTGGCAATAATTTCCGCAGCGTACGCAATATAAGGTTTTTATCGTAATTTTTTCACACGTTGGGTTACATTATCGAAGTTTTCATACGGATCCCTAACATTTTTGAAAATATTCTATAGCCTATGTTCATCAGGGATAATTAAGGATTCTGAATGTGAAAAAAAAATTCAAATCGGTCTAGTAGTTTCGGAGCCTATTCAATTCAAACACACAATCAAATCTTTCCCCTTTATAATATTAGTATAGAAGTATAGATGTCCGAGTTTCCGTATTATCCGAGTCGAATGTAGGTACTTTGAAATTGCGTAATACAGTGGCAGAAAGAACAATGAAACAAAAAATGTTAATGACTTTTTTAAGGATCACTGAGTCATATCGTCTGAACATATACTGTAAAATTTTCTTGCGTACAAACTGCATATACGGTTTTACAAGATGCCTATAAAAATACATGTAAAAAAATATTGTCAAGAATAATTTTTTATAATTTTTGTTTGACAAACTAAATTATGAAGTTATTTTTAATCCCATTAATATTCGGTTGTTGCGTGTTTCTCCGCTGCTTTTCGCGTCTTTATGTTTTTTTTTAATTTGACGTTTAACTTCTTACATATCCGTTATATACTGAATTACATTGCATTGATTGTATTACACTATAAGCGAACTTCCTCGTAGAGAGGTAGCACGTAAAAGATTTATTGTTACAACTATTAATATGTTTCACCTAAATCGAACACCACGCTGTACTTAACTAAAAATATCGAACAAAATAATTACATCTGATTTCTGATATGATTCTTTAATAGGGTTATGAAATTAAAACACGTTTATAACATAAACCAAACTCATATACGCCACATTATTCTGTACGACTTGGAGAAAATTAATCTCAACGATCGTTTCGGCGAAGGAACCATTAATGAAATGGCGTGCTATTATTTATTATTATATTATAACTAGCTGTGCCCGCGCGGCTTCGCACGCGTTGACTTTTAGTACACTTTTTGGATCGTCATAGAACTTTCGCGAACCTTCTAGAACATTCTCCTTCCAGAACTTTAGAGAAATTTATGGAATGTACAGGAACCTTCTAGACACACCGACACATTTTATCACTCAGTTTAGAATCTTATAGAATTTTCTGGAATTTTCTAGAACTTTATCTTTCCAGAACTTTCTAGAGCAGGTTTTTGCGGAACCTTCTAGACTCACCGACACAGTCGGCGCGCCTATTTTGAAACAATCTAGCCTTTCCATAACAATACAATGTGCTTGAAAGCACATTTTCGTCACCCACTCCCACCCACGCACAGCCACATCCACCCATCTCGCATATTTTCAACGTGACACTAAGGGCTATCCACCACCATAACCACCGGTGGGTGGTTATGGAGAAAACTTGGCTGGTAGGGAAACACGGGTTTCTTTTTATATATTTAACTTTTATATGTTTCTTTTTTTTCTTTATATGTTTCTTGTTTTGTTTTATATGTTTCTTTTAATATATTGATAAACAATATTTTTATTTGTATGTTCTGAGAACACAATTACTGAATTTCGACCCCAGAGGGATAATTATGATTACTTTTTTATTTTCTTTACATTTTTTGAATATCACTAGACTCACAAAACGTCTTAAAAGACGTTTGTCTGCGGGTTCATTTTCACAATTAATGTTACAATGTTACTACATTTTATTCATTGTATAAATGTATAATACATAAAAAAGCAAATCTAAATATAGCAAAGTAATATCTCATGATCATTAAAGTAATAATACACGTCACGTTAATTCATAGGTAACTTATCTATATCGTTTGATATCAACCATTTCCTGAGTTCTGCCATTGATTTTGGAGTCGTAAGACCTCTAGGAAAAGTGCTTTGTAGTTTGTTTAAGCGCTTGTTCAGACACAGCGGGAACCGTTCAGTTTCAGAATCGCGTTTCAAAACACGCGGTTTGTGTCATCTGTTCACACAGCCTCGGTTAATAAGCGATTTGTGCGCGCGAAAATAAACGTCAGTTTGACAGCTCCGGTCCCGTTCTCCATCTTTGAATATCAGAGATATATTCACTTATTACTTTGTTAACGATGGCCGTGTTCCATGGCAAGACACAAAAATATCATTTTGTCAGTTCATTTTTGGTGAATAAATACCTACTTCCCTAAAATACTCTTTTTTTCTACCATTTCCAAATATCTCCACCAACTCCTGCCAAGCTTGGTTCTTGGCATATTTGAGTAATCCTCACACTAAAGATCCCATATTACAGTCTTTTCTCCACTTCATCAATAAAATGTTCAGTGTTAAAGCGATCCATAACCATATAAAAGAGAATATAATCCACGCGTGCTCCTGTTGTGACATGGGAACCGTGCGGTGCCCGCAACGCGACTGAACGCTCTCGTAAGGCCCCATAGTAATAGGATCGTGCGGGCGCCGTGCGGGTCTATTTTCTAGCGGTTGGGTTGCGGGCACCGCAGCGGTTGACTAACCGCACGGTTGTGTCAGAAAGATCACATACAAACCTAGGTAAATGAGACCCTCACGGATCTCATGCGATTCTGAAACGGCACGGTTCCCGTTGTGTCTGAACAAGCGCTAAGAGATGGGAACTAAATATGTATTCAATTTGTTATTTAATAATAATAATAATAATAAAATAAATAATCTAAATAATTAATTAAGATAAATTATTGAAGTAACACAGTTAAACAATTTGGAAGAATATCATATATCTATGCATTAAAAAGAGTATTGCTTATTTCTCCATTTTAAAAATATAGAGGTATAATTACCAACTGCGAAATCTATGTGCATTTTGTCATGAGAAGGACCATAGAAGGTCTCAGAATAGCCCATTCGAATATGTTAATGAAACTGATTTAGAACATACATAGAGGAGAACAGGATAATGGGAGCCTACTATGGGAAATTTGTGATAAAATCCACATTTGTTAACTTCCTTATAATTTTTAATTAAGAACTCATACATTGATTATCCAACTAAATTTAATCACATTTGTAATCAATCACAGTCATGTATGAAGCTACAATAACGATTTTACAAAAAAAGTCAGTCGCTCCCATTACCCGACACATGCGGGTAATGAGCCAATTTCCCATATAAGCCCATTAACGCTTATATGGGAAATTGGAGCCATAATATTTACTCTTTCCCGAAAATTTAACTAAAAATAATTTAAATGAAATCTTAGTTATTAATACGTAGAATTATTTGTAAAACATATAAAAAAATCAACACTGTAACCAAAACAAATCAATAGAGATGAAATTATTAAAGAAAAACAAAGGACGCAAATTTTTAGGGATCCAAACAAAAAGCACAAATATATAGTATCTGGACTATCACTGCCAGAACATTCTTTATGGGCCTAGTTTCCACAACTTCTGCATCGGTACCACATCTCCCCACTTTTTCCCGTGGATAAACAAATTGCACATAAAGCTTCCTCTTCTGAATATTCTGACTCATCGTCGCAAATTGCATTTAGCCACGCTAGGCTACCAGTACCCATAGACCACCATTTTGGAAAGTAATAATATAAATATGTAATTCTACTTTCAATCATGATTTAACCGATTGGACTTGTTAGTAAGTGAATCTAGGGATGTAATAAGCATAAACATAATGAAATAAGAATATAATTTCATGCTTATCTTGGCTCGCAATCAGCAGTTTTTTATAAGCGTGGCGGAGGAAAAACACACAAACGTCCCTCGTGATTTATCGCATGGCACTACCACAGAATATAGACCAAAAAGGCACATGGCACTACCACAGAATATAGACCAAAAAGACGACTCGTATTCGTCAGGTGAAGTTTCTCGATAGTTGACAGAAGCGGCCGTGTGTTGATGATTGTAAGAATGTGCCTACTTTTCATTCAATCATCATCGCTCTTATTACCCGACAGCTCTCATTACCCTGTTCTCCCCTACAACTTTCAAAAATTTGATAATGCGTGGGCGTTCTTACGGTGGAATTGGTGAACATTACCATTATCCATCTCAAGAAGTAAAAGCTCGAATAGAGATGGCAAGAAGTGCGTTTCTCAAAATGAGACCGTTATTTTCTAACCGTGACCTAAGCCTACAACTTAGAATGCGTATGGTTCGGTGTTATATTTTTTCCATTCTCTTATATGGGGTGGAGGCATGGACACCGTGGTAACCAAGAACTACCCGCAAAGTTGAAGCTTTTGAGGTGTGAATCTATAGAAGCAAATTGAAAATTTCCTGGGCGGATAGAGTGACGAATGATGAAGTCCTCCGACGTATGGATAAAGACCGAGAAGTGCTGCGAACTGTCAAGATAAGAAAAAGCTGAAGTATCTCGGACATATTATGAAAAGACCAAAATATAGTCTAAACCAACTCATCAACCAGGGGGAAATAAGTGGTAAAAGAAGCGTAGGAAGACGCCGCATCTCACGGCTACGTAACTTGAGGGACTGGTAAAAGTTTAGGTAACTCGACTGTGTTATCACCATCGCCAGAATGATCGCCGACCTCTGATAGGAGATGACACCATAAGAAGAAGAAGCATTATGTAAAAAGATCACCTAAGCCAGCTCATACAGGCGATAACCCTGGGCCACCCTATTTAAAAAAAAACTTTCATACACGTTTCCGATATAAGTAGCTTCATCTCTGTGTTGCTTCTATAAT
This sequence comes from Agrypnia vestita, assembly GCA_016648135.1. Lineage (NCBI taxonomy): Eukaryota > Metazoa > Arthropoda > Insecta > Trichoptera > Phryganeidae > Agrypnia > Agrypnia vestita. Next base: position 18,174 of record JADDOH010007269.1, on the reverse strand, counting down.
TTATCTTAAATATATAATTTACCTTACAATATAATTTTTTAAACCGGCGGATAATTTATACATCAACCGCGTGTATTGCGCGTCTGTCCTTTTTACTCCCTTTCTTTTGACTCGTAGCGTCTGCTTGTCTGTTGTCTACCGAAAAAACTTTGGATCGATTTTTAACCCTTTTCCCGTGATCCAATCGAGCTGACACTTTGCAGGCAGACTCGTGGCGACGATAAAAATGATCTAACAAATTTTCGTTAAAAAAATGTAATAATTATAGTATAATTTTGAATTTTTCAAAATTTTAATGTTTTTTTCAAAATGGAATCCATAGAAATGAGTAGGGAGCCCGACGCGTGCAGTAGTCGCGAAACCTGTTTCAATGAGAAAGGCAGTATAATAAAAACTGTCTTTTTAGGGGTTAGTTTTTTCATAGAATTTCTGATTATCCGGGGTGGGCTCGGTCTTCAGTACCGCGGAGAATAAGTTTAATAGGTAACTATTTTTGCAAAGAGTTCTTATCTTTTAAATTGGTTTTCACATTAGTTCCTAATCAGTTCTTAAACTCACACATATTTGTTTTTTGGTTTTGTTGATGTCTATACTTCCAATATTAATTTTTAGTATACGTTGTATCCTGGTGGAGGGGTCATTGCCCCCGAAACATGATCACATATTCAATGAATATTGATTTTATACAAAATTTTTTTCTTTTTATTAATGATTATTATTCATCATTCCAAATTATTCACTAAAGTACCATTAACATCTCATGTACTCAATTGTATTATTATGTAAAAAATATTTAAAAATTCGAGACGGTGTTTATATGTTTTCTTGGATATTTGATAACATCCATAAAATAATTTTTCTAATGAATGTTTAGACCGCTCATGATTATTCGTTACAGGAAATATTTTTATTTTTGACACACAGATAAAATTAATTAACTTCTTCTTCAAAAAATAAAATAATTTATTTAAAAAAATACATATTAAAGGATAAGATTGATTTGTAAAGATTGTGATTATTTTTACGTAGGAAAAACGTGTAGAAAGGAACACTTAAGGTATTTAAATAGTAATAATTATTCTGAATTTTCTAAACAGCTTTTGGCTATGAATCTTTTTTTTAATATTAATAAGAGTTTACAAATATTAAATACAAATTATACTGAATCATAGTGAGATAAATTAGAAATTTCGGAAATAAGAAAAAGTGTCAATAGTTAATTGAATATTATAAATAACCAAGATAATTATTTTTGCAACCTATTTATTATTTTATCTGTGCTATTCTGAAAATAGCAGCATTGGGATGTCAGATCTTTATCCCAATCTTGACAGGTATGTATGACATTGCATTGCCGCCAATTTCGATATTTTAATTTTCGCATGTTTGAAAGTAATGAATTCAATCAATCAGAAAGCTCTAATAGGTAAACAAATGTTAAGTTATTCACAATTACGAATAATGAGTTTTTCCAATTGATTGAATTCGTTAATTTCAAACCTGTCAAAAATAAAACGTAAAAAAACGGCCTCACAATTTTATACAACTGTCAAGATACTGAAATAACAATATTGCTTAGTTCAGAAAAAAGATGAATATCTCATAGTTATTTGCGCCATTTAGTATCGTTAGTGGCGGACATTATTACACAGAGAATTATTTTATTTTATAACTCATAATAATTTGCGCCAACTTTAAGGTACAGGTACACATGCCACTTAGTGGCATGCTCATAAATCAACCGGCGTTGTATGGCTAGTGGCATGCTCGTTACTAGCAATGTGCATACACACATGCCACTAATAAGCAAGGCCTAGAGCAGGTCGATGCTGCGCGTGCTCACGTGCCACTAAATAAGCATGTGTATCTGTAGCTTAACGCGTATGTAATAAATTACGTCCTATTTTATCTTCGGATACAATAACGATGCTGTTTTCCTGAGAATAAGGGACTATTTCTGGGGTGTTTTTAACTCAATTTACGGTACTAGATACCTTTATAGGTATCGGTGACGACTTGTTACTGCTATACAGGGTGTAAGAGAGTATGCTGTTATACAGGGTGTAAGAGAGCTAGTCCACTATACGTTACAAATAGACTCTTGCGAGTCTAAAATGTTCAAGCGACGATGTACTAATATCAATAGTTATGGAGGTAAGCGAGTTTTTTCAATATTCCCGACTTAAAAACGTTAAAACGTCGGATTTGAATATTTAAAGATAATTCGCATTTTTTTATATTTTTTTTGCAATATTCTAAATATCCAATCAATATATATATATATAAAAAGAAACCCCTGTTTCCCAAGTTTTCTCCACAACCACCCACCGGTGGTTATGGTGGTGGATAGCCCTTGGTGTCACATCGAAAATATGCGAGTTTGATGGGGGTGGCTTTGCGTGGGTGGGAGTGGGTGACGAAAATGTGCTTTCTAGCACATTGTTTTGTTATGGGAAGGCCGCAAATGCTTCAGATTGTTTCAAAATAGGCGCGCCGACCGTGTCGGTGAGTCTAGAAGGTTCCGGAAAAACCTGCTCTAGAAAGTTCTGGAAGGAGAATGTTCTAGAAAATTCTCAAAAGTTCTATAAGGTTCTAAACTGAGTGGCGGAATGAGTCGGCGTGTCTAGAAGGTTCCTGTACATTCGAATTTCTTGAAAGTTCTGGAAGGAGAATGTTCTAGAAGGTTCGCGAAAGTTCTATGACGATCCAAACAGTGTTTTAAAAATCTACGCGTGCGAAGCCGCGCGGACACAGCTAGTAAATTAATATAAAATAAAAGGTGTCGAGTAATATCCTCGATCTACTACTCATTACAAAATCCACCCTAGTTATTATATTTTTACTTTGCAGAGTTACACCCCCACCCCTTTTTTTAAATGGCATCTTGGACAGAAATAACTTAGATGTACAATACTTGTAACTTTTCAACATTTTCAATATTATCATGTTTTGAGTTTAAAATATTTATTTATTTTTTATTTATTTAACATAACATTACATTAAATTACATTACAAATATAATTATACAATAATAATTTATCATACAATCATATGATAAAATATGTAACTACCCAACTAGGCTGGCCTGTTTTAGGGCAACTTACATATTTCATTTTAAAACACAATATTTGAATATAGGTACTCATTAGTATATATAATTAATTAATGATTTAAAGTTCAAGTAAATTAGTACATTATAAAATTTTTAATTAGATTGATACAATACAAATATTTTAATTAAATTAATACAATAAAAAGTTAAATTGGATAAATACATTATATAAATTAATACATTAGTCTAACAGTAGTTTTCCAAATAAGATAAAAAATGTATATAATTTTATTTTATATAAAATTTATATAAAATAATTTTAGCACTTTTTTATGTACGAAGGTTAATGCAAATGTCCTTATTACTGCCAAATATTTTATGTCAGTTGTAATCCTTTTACAAGAAGTGATTACATCACTCACAACAGGTTATCAATTTTAATAATATTTTTGGCTTACCATAATTTAGTTCAGTCGTGACAGACCATGAAACCTGTAATAAAAATAGTAATTTAATATTTTTTGCTTATCATTTTATATAATAACATATTGAGAGCTTTTCGGACGTCAGACGGAAGTAGTTATCATTGTGAAGACGACGTTATCTGTATAATATATTATTATATTATTTTACCCATAACGCGAAACAATATTTTCGTTAATTCGCCATATCTCAAAAATCGCTGAATATTTTTGATAAAAATTGTTGTATGTATTGATGTGTGCATTCGCTAGATATATCGGGGGGCGAAAGGTACAACCGAATGAGTAAAAAATGCAGGTTTTCAGGAGAGCCAAAACAAAATTTGGGAATTTCGTTTGTTTACGAAATATCTCTTAAAGCCTGTGTTATTTTTATCTCATTTTTGTACCATGGTGTAGTTTTTTGCACACGAACGTTGAATCAAGTTGACTAATGTCGTTGTTTCTGGCCAAATTTTTCAAATAATTGATCATGTCACTTATCCTTTTTCAAAAAATTATAATAGAGTCGCATTTTATTTTATTTTCTGACTCATCTAATTTTTGCATGCTAGATATGTATCTAAGGAAAAACTCTGCATACTTAACTAAAAACTCAATTTTATTGTCTCATTCGGTTGTTCCTTTAGTATTTAACAATGTTTAAATAACTACTAGGCCCGGATTCAGAGTCAATACTTAGTGATTTAAACGTTAAAGTACGCCTTGAAAGCGTAATTTTCAGCGCAAAATAACACTTTTCAGGTATCTTAACCTTTAAATCAATCAATCCTAAGTATTGACTCTGAATTCGGACCCTAGTGAACCCATAAAACATCGCATTGGAGTTTTTCGATTCCCTAAACATAAACCTTTTTATCTCCCTTACCTTACCTTTTTCAAAATTTCCAAATTATGATAAAAATACTATAGTGCAACTATAAAAATAGATTGGCGGCAAAAGTATATATTTTTAAATATCTCCGTACATTTTTGCACAGATACGGGCGCTGATAATACGCGTATCCGTTGTAATAAAATACGAGATTGGTTTTATTGCTGTGTTATAGTAATTTGACATCTCCCTTACACGGTGAAGTATGATACCTAAAGGAAGTGATTGAGTTTTTTTAAACTTTTTTTGCAATTAACAAAAATTTACGTTAAAAATATTAATACCTGTCCCGCACTTGGACCATTCCCGCGTAAGATGTGTTAAATTATTTATTAAAGAGACGATTTTCTCCTTGCGTGAAGACTTTTGCGCATCATCTGAATATCGACATTGAGCTGTTAAATACTGGTCAGGTATGAAATCCGCTCTGTGGCATTGATGAGTTTAAGTCGTGATTTTTCCAATTAATTAAAATATAGTCGGCTGAATCACGAAATGGGTCAATGACTTGCCATTAATTCTCATCATTCTGCGATTTATTTTCTGCATTAAATGTTACGGACAATTGGAGGAAAGTGAAGGTTAATGACTCTCTCGAGCTTGTCTAGTAATGCACACTTGAGAATGGCTAATTAAATTTGAGGTTGTCTATGTTGTCTAGAGAGTAATGATAGTTTTGTTTTCAGGTGACGCTTTAAACGGACTGTTTAAATCGAGGCTGGAACGCACCATAAACAGGGACGAAATAAGATTATACCTTTACATCAGGAAGGGTTTCATCTCGTACAAAATATCAGAAGCTCCGAAGCACCTTTTCGAGTCTCTGCAGTTCAACCCCTTCCAGAAAACCATCATCTTCGTCCACGGATACGTTAACACCCCGGACGAGCCAAATGTGGAGAAGATCGCGAAGAACTATTTCAAAAGAGGCGGGTACAATTTCCTCTCCTTCGCCTCCAACGCGTACACGAGCGGAGATTACCTGACCGCCGCTGGGCTGACTCCGTACCTGGGCAGGATCCTGGCCGACTTCATCGTGGACCTGGTGGACGGGGGCCTGCCTTACGAGAACGTCCACGTGGTGGGGTACAGCCTCGGCGCCCAGTTCGCCGGGGTGGCGGGGAGGATACTGCGCAGGGAGCTCGGGAGGCGGCTGCCGCGCATCACCGCCATAGACCCGGCCACCGTCTGCTTCGCGTCGCCCAACAGCCCGAAGCTGACGAGGAACGACGCCAAGTACGTGGACGCGATCCACACCTCGATTCTGAGCTTCTCCCAGGACGCCGTCGGCCACGCCGACTTCTACATCAACGGCGACTCGGGGGTTCAGCCGGGCTGCGAGTCGACCTCCGTCGTTTCGTGCAGCCACACGAGAAGCATCATGGTGTACGCGGAATCCGTCTTGGACGAAGGTGCCTTCGTGGCCAGGTCCTGCGACAGTTGGCAGCGTTTCGAGAGCGGCGGCTGCAGCGGCAATCAGATCTCCGCCTTGGGCCACGGATCTCCTCCCAACAGCAGAGGGAAATACTTCTTGAAAACCAGCAACAGATATCCCTTTGGGCTGGGTCTGAAAGGCTTGTTATAATATTGAAGTCATTGTTTTAGCTAAATTGAATTAGATATTCAATTCGAGTCATTTATTTAGTACCTATTATTATTACCGTGGAAGTCATTTCATTAACATGTGATCGTGCGTAATGAGCGGTATTGGTTTTTACGACTCTGTTCGTATGTACATTGTGAAAACTCAAATGATGTTGCCAAGTAGGTAATATGCAATTATCTATTTGCAGTCACGTCTGATATATTTAATCTATGCACGGTGTGATCGTTCTTCGGCCTCTGAAGATGAATATTCCGTACATTTTTCCACCTGATGGACTTCAATGTCTCCTTCCTAATAACCCTCAATTTTATTTTGCTTTAGTGACCATGGTCTGTCAATGCAATTTCTGGCTTCACCGAACGAAATTGCTGCCTGTAGTGCATAAACGACATGTCCGATGATGTTCCTCTATGGGTTCGCACCGGTTCACACGGACCCTACTCTTGCCGAACCGTATTGAGATAAAAATTATATGTATCTCATTATATTGAAGGTTGTTCATTTTGGTACGTTCATTATTTATTACTCATGGCACTCTATAGTCAGCCGAATATATACTGACTATTGACCATATCACTGACATCTGTTGTCATACATGACACTGAATCAATTGATAGTACTTATATATTTTTTATTGCTACATTATAATAGTATCTATGTACATTGATTTTTTAATGTTTAATTATTTTATGGAAAAGGAATGAAATAATATTTATTTAATCTTAAGGATAATTACTCATTCGACGCCCTTCATCAGCAGGTGAATAAATTTTTTTCTTAAAATTGAACAGTACCTATTTATATCGCTCATGATTTAATAGGGGAGGCAAAAAACTGCGATACCTCGATTCTTTACAATAAATTGAATAGAGGAATTGCTTTAATGGAATAAGAGACATAAATAGCAAAGTATCTTGTTGGTCTTGTGGTTAAGACTTTCGCCTCGTGATCTAAAGAACGCGGGTTCGAATCTCACTACAAACTAGCAAGTTAGTCCTATTTCAATAGCACAAGCGTTTAGCTTACTTTGAAAATTGTAAGAATATTGATGTGACACGTATTCCGTGTTCGCATCTCTATTTAAAAAAAATAAAATAATAATTATTGTCACAGATACAAGCATTTGCCAAATTACATATCCACACATTTTAAAGAGAAATACACAAAAAAAAAAGATTTTGACAAAAGTGTGGAATGCGAGGTATTGTTTTATCATGAGCGATATATTATACTTTTAATATAAAAGATAACCACCAATAAATTTCGGAAAGTTTTGAAAATGGTTTAATAAAAATTATTATCAATATTATAAATTTACATTAAATTTAACACAACAACGCTGTGTACACAACCGACACTACGCATCAACTGACATTAAGTGCGTTGTTAATTATTATTGTCTAGCGTGAAGCGGTCGTACAACTTTGTCTCTTTCTCGCCCATATAGATAGCGATAACCCACACATTGACGTGTGTACAACAAATTCTAGTAGTACCATGACCAAGAACTCAACCTGCAGGTACCAACTCACTGAAATTATTAAAAATATTCGAGAGAATTGCTTCATAAGCTGTGCCATTTTTTAATTCCCTCTCATGACCCTCAAAACACAAGAAAACGATCAATGTTTGTAAAATAAAGAATTCCATTTGACATGGGTCTTATATGTCTGAAAATATTTGGTCAATACTTGGCCTATTTTTAATGTTTTTAATGTAGACATTAAACAAATCAGCAGGTACTTAAATATTGGCTTCATTAAAAAAATGGAAACTGGAAAGGTAAAACCAAACTTTGCACCCAATTTACAATTTTCCAGACCGGCACTGCATAAGCACTGGATATTTAAAATATATAATTTATATGGCAGGTAATACAAAAATGATGAATGTAAATAAACTTAATTCGCTAATTGAATTTTATGATGCGTCACGTTGTCAGAAGTTGACTTACGCCATAATGTAAATAAAATAATCATTACGGAATTTTGTACATTAATTTCTTCGAAAGGATAAGTGCATAGCTACCCAACGATCGAGTCAACATGACAAATTGATCTTGAATTTTAGACCGGCATAAAAACTTGAAATTATGCAACGAATAGAAGCGGACAAAAATGACGACGTATTATAACTTGTCAAAACATTTTCTTGGTGATATTAATCGTATGTACATCCACATATCGTCAGCTTGCTTGTAAAATCTTCTAAGTTTTAAGTGCAGAATACTTAGAAGGTTTAATAGAAAATAATGGAATTTACATAGTAATTGGATGATTTTTACTACCTTTTCTGCTTGTCTGCCGAAAAAACTTTGGATCGATTTTTTATTATTTTACTTTTGGTAAGATGCAAGAAATATAATAAAATAAGAATATTCATCATAAGGGAGCGTCCAAATGTAGCCTGATCAAGGTCATGGCTGCGCTGGGCTACGTGAGGGGCGAGGGCGGGGGGGGGGGGGTCAGAGTCACTACGTAATTCCGTCCTTTATACAGAACATAGACGTACTGTAAATATAGACTAGTTACAAACCAAAATATCCGCTACACAGAACTATAACATGAATTATTGTGAACATGGGACGCACATCGGGGGAGTTGGTTAGCTGCGCTATAAGAAGGAAAGAGAAAATATCATAGAATACCAACGTATAAAATACAGAAATCTCCGTACTCTGAAGTAGGTTTGAATTCCTCCACAAATTATTGAAATGAAACTCACCTATTAAAGGTTATATCCTCTCCTTTATTATGTGAAGAAGCATTACAACGATTAACACAACAAACATACATAAATATTTCAGCGCAAGAGGCAAAAAGTAAACACTGCGATTAGCTACAACTTCATACGCATTCGTTCTACAAAACTATGTTTTATTGTCCTTTCTTATACGTGGTTATGAAAATACTTTGTCTCTTCCTGACTAATACATTTAGTACCTACGTAATAGAAGACAGTAGGGACTAGATGTCTCAGATTTGTTTCTTAGTGACTAGTCTATATTTATAATAGATACGTCTATGGTACAGAATGTGCGATCGATAAGTCATCAACAAATATGATTGTTTTATATATTTCTTATTATAATAATTTATTGTTGTTCTCATTAATTATGAAATCATTTTCATAATTAATGAGATTCATTTTATACCCAATAATTTAAAAATATTTTTATATGAAAGTATGTTCTAAGAACACACGATTACTGGATTTGGTCCCCAGAGGGATGATTAAAAATAGTTTTGGCAGGAGAATACAGCACAAAATGGCGTCTGGAATTAAAAGGAAAAAACTATGTTACACTCAGGGGTAACATAGTTAGGGCTACATGGAAGGAGGGAGAGGTTCAAAACGGAACCACGTGATTTAAGGACGCTCCCTTAAATGATATTGCAGAACAATTTTTTGAATGTTCATAGTTTTATGTATTTTTAAATTTAATGAATAGATCTTGTGTTCTTATTTTCATCGTGTAAACTATTTAAGTACTTTTTTCCTAGGTATGTGTAGTGGGGTTGCATAGCTGTTTTATTGGATTTAGGTATATTTATATTGGCTATTAAGTATTTGTGTTCTTTGGCTATGACTATGATTATTTTGACTATGGATTGCAATTGTTTTGATGATTACAATTTTCTTTAAATATTCCTAGTAGGTAATGGGATGTTTTTATACAGTCTACCTAAATTAGAGAGTTCTTTAAATAGGTAATCTGTGGAATAGGTTCTAGATTTTTAAATATTATTTAAATACCTAATCAACTTTTGTATTATTTCCCTCAATGATTCCATATTGAATTATTATATAATTGCAATATGGATTATACAATCCCATAATATGTTGCGTAATCTAATAAATAAATATATTTATATGTTCCATCTATTTGATGTTTTAGATGTAAGTAGTTTTATATTTGCATAAATTAAATCATTGTTTGTATTTTAGGACATAGTATTTATGGGAAAATGCTGCAATAGTGTAAAAGAATTAAAATATTCGTTTATAATAAACTGTTATATTGTAGGTATATAATAATAAATTCTGTATATAATAAACTCTAAACGTATATATAAAAAAAAACTGTCATGTAGAAGATTGCGATATGTTTTCAATTGTTAGAAATTACAAATTACATTTTTATTTATAACGTTTTAATAACTGCAAAGCGACTTTAATAACATTATTTATATAATTAACAAGAATAAAATTTGTATTAATTACTAATTTGTTGAATTATCAACATGTTTTGAAGCCAATGATCCCTTCATCAGAATACAACGTATATTAAATATTAAAAACCGAAGTAGGTATAGACATTAAAAAAATCAAAAAGTAAATAAATGGCAAATGAATAATTAATAAAGAACCAATATGAAAACAAATTTAAAAGATAAGATTTACCTTTTAAATTTAAAGGTAAATAAATTAAATTAAGGTAAATTATTAGTTAGATAGTTGTTCATCCCCCATTTTTTTTTTGGGTCGCAATCCTGGGATTGGTCTGCAACAAGCCCTTACCCTCTCCACTCCTCTCTGTCACCTGCCAGCCTCTTCATTTCTTGGCAGGTGCTACAGCGCACATCTCCGATAATCTGGTCTACGTAGCTTAATCTCGGGCGGCCTTTACGATTGTTGCTTTCAACATTTTCCTCGACGATGGTTAATAGCAGGCCCGGATGCCTTATATTATGGCCTATCCAAATAGCTCGCTGTTGGGCGATTCTGTTAAGGAGCCGCCTCTTTTCGCCCTGCTCAACACCTCGTCGTTTCGGATATGTTCAGACCAATGGATCCTCGCCATGCGCCTGTAGCACCACATCTCAAAGGCCGCTAGCCTCCCGGACATGCTCTGGCCGATGGTCCATGTTTCGCTGCCATACATCAGCACACTCCAGACAAGAGTTTTTGATAGATTTTGTTAATGTCTATACTTCGATTTTTAATTTTTAGCATACTTTATATTCTGATAACCATTGGTTCCGAAACATGGGATAATTCAACAAATTAGTGGTTTGTACAAAGTCTATTCTTGTTTATTTTATTTTATTTTTAACGTTAGAGAAGTATTATAATGGATTATTGTAAAAGCTTTATAAATAATTGTATACATTTGTATTCTTGATAATGTAAATGTAAATTTTGATGAATTGCTGACTTGGAAGGTCTTACAAATCAGCCAACAATATAGGTACAACACAAATGCTATTTTTTTTAAATAATGTTGAAAACACGACACTTTATTTTTGATACATAATAAATTTTGTCACAAATCTGTATTTCTGAAAAATTTTGTAACGTACTTTTACAAGCATTTTTATCTTTTCACTTTTACCTTTTACCAGTACAGTTATATCAAAATATTTCCGATCTATCGCTCTACCACCTTGCTACTCAAATTATCATATAATTATACTTTATCTACCAGAGCTAGTCAACAACATTTTACAGGAAGATTTCTGCCTAAATTATGAGTGGAAAACGCTCAACCAACAAACTTAGGAAAGTTTATATTTATTCAATATTTCTGACTCATCTGTCAAAGTCGCATTATCATGAAGGTAACTATATCGAACTAATATCGAATTTTAAAAATTCATTCTCTTTAACAAAAGTCAAATAAAATGATTAAAACCTAAAAATTTGAGTAAGAATTTTCCTAAAATTTGAGCCAAGAAAGGAAAAAAAAGAGAAAAAAACTTTTTCGACTCATAACTTTTGCAGACTAGATGTCGATCTTCTGGTCATGACACTTCAAGGATGTGTTGGGTACCGATATACAAATATTGTGCGTCAACCGACATTAATTGCATTGTATTACTGTCTGGCGTGAAGCGGTCATTTTGCCTCTTTCTCGCATGGATAGCGATAATGCACACATTGACGCGTACACAATACATTCTTGAAGTGCCATGACCAAAAAATCGATCTGTACCTCTATTACACCCTGTGTAATAAAGTAGATAAATAAAAAATTTAAAAATGTGTGAGCGCCATTATTTATTTTAAGATATTTATTTTTTGTGTGATATTTCTTTTTTAAAATTTATATTTATAAAATGCCAATCCACCCCATATTTCACATAGTAATAAATTATAAATTCTAGCTCTTTTATTGTATATAAGTGCTGGATTATATAATATATCAATAATATATTACAATATATAAATTAAATAAATCCAATTTATAAATGAGTAGCTTGTTGGTCATGTGGTTAGGACACTCGCCTCGTGATCCAAAGGTCGCGGGTTCGAACCTCACTCCAGACTAGCAAGTTAGTCCTATTTTCATAGCACAAGCGTTTAGCTTAGTTTGAAAATAGTAAGAATATTGATGTGACACGTATTCCGTGTTCGCATCTCTATTTTAAAAAAAAAAAAATTAAAAGTATAATGCACAAAGCAATAAATTATAAATTTCACAAATATAATTTTCATAAATTATAATTTTCAAATAAGATACTAATACACATGCTTATTAGTGGCACGAGAGCATGCGCAGTATTGAGCCTCTCGAGCTATTGCTACTTAGTAGCATGTATGTACGCACATTGCCAGTAATGAGCATGCTCATTACTAGCAGGCTCAAATGTGTGAACAGGCTTGCTTATGAGCTTGCTAATGTCATTCGCGGCTAGTATCAATTATCGATGCGATCTTCTCAGTCCGCGACAGATGAAACAAATATGGTGTGTTGGGGACATGACAAAACATTATTTTTCGTGACTTATTATAGAAATCACGAATGTCTGTGGAATACTCGGTCACCGATATATAAAAATAATATAGCAAGAAATAATGTTTATGAAACTGTATTAAAAGACATAAATGATTCAAATCTTACAATAAAAATGTGCGGATGGAAACTCGGGAACTGTTTTGATTTATTGGTTCTCTTGAATTCCCTATTTCAGTTTACAAAGTTTCCATTTTGAACAAGAGCGTCTCTATTCTATAACAAAAACATACCAGTAATAAGCGTGTGTTTGATTGTTAGCTTTGAGCATGCTCAAAGCTAAAAAATAAGCATGCTAATAACGAGCAAATGTGTACAGTTGTTAGAGCGTGCCATGAGCATACTCAAAAATAAGCATGTGTATCAGTACCTTAAGATCCGAACAGGACTATATATTTTTTGTATTGGTACCACTTGGCCGGATCGCGTTCTGCTCAAATTTGTCTGGGTTTTATTTGGTTTTATTTAAAAAATCCGTAATCCATACTAATGGCAACTCAGATTATTTATTGCTCTGTGCTCTGTGTCGAATATTCAGTTCCTCTAAACCTAGGCACGTGAATTGTGTATTTCTCTGCCTACCCGTGTGGTGATTGTACCTAAATTAGTAAGGGGTTCAGTATGCAAAATAAATACACATATAAAAAGCTATACTCTTCATTATTTTCTTATTGTCCTATTAAGAACTGCTATGCAAATATTTTTTAAATTAATTAATAATTCCTCCACGTAAGTAGGTACCTTAGCTAATAATAATTTTAGCAATCTTCGGTTTATGTACCTACCTTAATAAGCGTTTATAATAATGCTTATACAATGAAATATATTTTTTTAAATATGATAAATCTCATCCGAATCAGATATCATTTACAAATTATTCAGAAAGAAACAGTGTGTTTTTGAAAGGGTAAAACATTTATTCTCTGTAATGATTTGATACATCGTTTAAGGGATAGATATTGTTACGGACAGGACATTGCCTGCGCCTACCGTCAGGCAACCGAAATTTCAAGCTCTGTGGTTGACGTAATCGCGTCATATAAATGATAGAAATTTCTGATGTGAATGAAGCAGAGCAAAGGCCCCTTTCAGGGCCACCGCCGATCGCCGTGCCCCGGTTGAGGATGGGTACCGTGCCGAGGACAGCGCGCGAGTTCTCGGCCGCGGTGGTTGTCCTTATACGTGTCTCGGCGTCAGGCGGCGGCACCCGGGAGAGGGGATGAGCGAATGCGGAGCCTCAGCTCCATGAGAACGCATCCCGCTGATGACAATGGAAATGCGTTAGAGTGCATGATCTGAAATGTGTATGTTTTTGCTGAAAATATTATATGAAAATATTAATGTTCAGATTTTTTAACATTTCAGAGCTCTCTAATATGATGGAAATTAATGGTTTTTTGATTTCAGATGGACCTGAATCATAATTCTATGTAATAAAATACCGCATTTTCATTGTTTTAATAAAAAGAGCGGGCGGGAGATGTTTTTATTTGCGCACAAGGCGCATTTTGTACCTTATTCTCATCATATTTGCCTGATAAGCAACATTAAAGTTGTCTCAACACTTATAAAAGATAAGTAGTAGAGTCACACACATGCACACACTCTGTAAGACATAAAAAGTTGTCTACAGATGACACAATAAATGATTGACTGTATGGCATAACAGATTGCCAACAGATCATTGGTAAAAAACATACATTTTTTATGGCAAGGAAAAATCTAAATACTTTTTCAAATACATTATTAATGAGTGAATCACAATCACATTAATATGGAAACATAAGTCTGACACCACCAACACAAAACCAGCCGCCGCTTATGAGCGACATACTGGGCTGGGTTTTTTCCATACAAATTTTCATATAAACACACAAACCGGAATAACTTCCGTCAGAGGTGTCCGATTTTGATAATTCTTTTTGTATAATGATCAGTGGATCAAGACCTATCTAGAGAATATACACACTCATATGTGGAAATAATTTTGAATAAATTACAAAATTAGTTTTTTGTTGAAAAGTTTAAAAATTCATAACTATAGTAAGCTGCGACTTACAATAAAGTGTGATATATCAACAGATGCGCTGCGACGCACTCTATATAATAGACACAAAAAACTAAACCTAAAAGTTAATTTGGATTTTTAAGAGATTTAATTGTTGAAATTTTATAGCCCGCCGGGCCAGAAAATGAGATATATTTTAACTGTTGCTTTAATAATAATGTCTCAAGGTTGCCACGCAATATGTCAGACTGTTTATTGAGACGCAGTCAATGTAATGACATATATGTAAATCCTCCGGGGGAGGTGCGTTTAATTTAATAATTAAAAAACTGTAATATATGTAGTAGAAATAAGCGCCCGAAACGCGCCATTTGTATGCAAACTGTAACTTGTTTTAATTGGCTTCGAGGCCGGGGCCACCTGGTCCCGGCCGAGGGTATAAATATCGCATTCAAGGCGGACCGACCCTCAGTCTGGTTTAAAACGCCGTGGCAGACCCTTCACGTGTGTTTCATTTACCTACCCGACTACCTCCTACGATTTTGCTGCCTGCTGACTTCGCTCGCTCTCAAGCTCGAGCCGAACTACGTCATCAAGATCTGCTGTTGCTGCCTGCTAACGCCGAGCGCTCTCGCTTCACGCCCGGTACTTGCTATCGGCGGCGATCGCCTTGCGGTGTGCTGACACGGAGCGGACATTCACGCTCGATACCTACTACTTCTGCGGACTGCTGACTGCTGGCACGGATTTTGCCAAGCTAAGTATTTCTTCGCAGTACAACCGTCTTTTTTAAGACGATTATTCTTGACGACCTCGTCGAGTTTAGACATTTTGCTCGAAGCAAATTCTTTTGCTGTCGCCTCTGGTGCACATTCCCGTGTACTAATATCGCTCTTTTTCCAGCTGCTCACACGGTGCGCCCGTGCTGTGTGAGACATCCCGAAGGCTTCTGAAGCGGAATCAGCGGACCGCACCTGTATTGCCTGTTCTGTGCGGAACAAGCTGGTCCTGTCGAGACGGATTGCTGGTCTTCGCTTCGCATCACCAGAGCCAACCAGGATGTCGCACGCTGGGGATGAGCCGCAGTACATGGACGACGACGCCCAGTACCAGGAGAGCGGCAGCCAGCGACGGGGGGAGTCAGTGGCATCGGAGCGATCTCGAACCGAGTCTCGCCGAAGCCGCGCATCTAGCCGGTCATCCAGCCGGTCATCACGCTCCACCGAAGACACCGTTCGGAGACTTCGGGAGGAGCTTCGCCGCGAGCGCCGGCGCATGGATGAACAGCGCCGGGACTACTCGCGCATGGTCCGCGCGATGGCTGCCAGTCAGAGGACGCAGCCAACACTCCAAGAGGGTGGCCCTGAAAAGGGCCGTTCTCACAACGGTCCGAGGCAAGGACCTTCCGCGGCCGCAACCGAGTGGCCGCAGTCAACACTCCAGGAGGGTGGCCCTGAAAAGGGCCGTTCTCACAACGGTCCGAGGCAAGGACCTTCCGCAGCCGCAACCGAGATGGCAGCACCACCGGCGGCGGCAGCCGACAGTGCCCCGAGGGAGGGGGTACTACCAGTGGCGGCGGATGCAGCCAGTGGCGCCTCGGAAGGAGTGAGACCCTCCTTTAAAGGTATTAATTATAATATTATGGCTGATAGCGCCCTCCCAGGGGAGGCGCAGGCCTCAGTGGGGGTGGCAGTGGTCCACCACCCACAGGGTGGGGCACCCACCCACCCACAGGGTGGGGCGCCCACCCACCCACAGGGTGGGGCACCCACCCACCCACAGGGTGGGGCACCCACCCACCCACAGGGTGGGGCACCCACCCACCCACAGTGGGGCGCCCACCCACCCACAGTGGGTGGCGCCCACCCACCCACAGGGTGGGGCACCCACCCACCCACAGTGGGTGGCGCCCACCCACCCACAGGGGGGGGCGCCCACCCACCCACAGGGGGAGGCGCCCACCCACCCACCGGGTGGGCCACCCACCGGCCAGCCTGGAGTGGCCAATGCTGGCGTAGCTTGGCCCAACGTCGGCCAACCTGGAGCGGCCAATGCTGGCGTAGCTTGGCCCAACGTCGGCCAACCTGGAGCGGCCAATGCTGGCGCAGCTTGGCCCAATGCCGGCCAGCCCATCAACACCAACGCCAGCCAACCTACTGCAGCCAATGGGAGCCAGCATGCTGCTTCATCGTGGGCCAATGCAGGCCAACCCTCCACGGCCAATGGAGGCCAACCTGCCGCCGCTGTAGCAGGATCATCGTGGGCCAATGCAGGCCAACCCTCCACGGCCAATGGAGGCCAACCTGCCGCCGCTGTAGCAGGACCATCGTGGGCCAATGGAGGCCAACCTGCCGCCGCTGTAGCAGGTCCATCGTGGGCCAATGGAGGCCAACCTGCTGCTGTAGCAGGTTGAATTTCAAGAAGTTTGCCGGCAACTGTATCCGTTGTAATAAAATACGAGATTGATTTTATTGCTGTGTTATAGTACACGGTGAAGTATGATACCTAAAGGAAGTGATCGAGTTTTTTTAACCTTTTTTGCAATTAACAAAAGTTTGCGTTAAAAATATTAATACCCGTCCCGCACTTAGACCCTTCTCGCGTAAGATGTGTTAAATTATTTATTAAAGAGACGATTTTCTCCTTGCGTGAAGACTTTTGCGCATCATCTGAATACCGACATTGAGCTGTTAAATACTGGTCAGGTATGAAATCCGCTCTGTGGCATTGATGAGTTTAAGTCGTGATTTTTCTAATTAATTAAAATATAGTCGGCTGAATCACGAAATGGGTCAATGACTTGCCATTAATTCTCACTCATTCTGCGATTTATTTTCTGCATTAAATGTTACGGACAATTGGAGGAAAGTGAAGGTTAATGACTCTCTCGAGCTTGTCTAGTAATGCACACTTGAGAATGGCTAATTAAATTTGAGGTTGTCTATGTTGTCTAGAGAGTAATGATAGTTTTGTTTTCAGGTGACGCTTTAAACGGACTGTTCAAATCGAGGCTGGAACGCACCATAAACAGGGACGAAATAAGATTATACCTTTACATCAGGAAGGGTTTCATCTCGTACAAAATATCAGAAGCTCCGAAGCACCTTTTCGAGTCTCTGCAGTTCAACCCCTTCCAGAAAACCATCATCTTCGTCCACGGATACGTTAACACCCCGGACGAGCCAAATGTGGAGAAGATCGCGAAGAACTATTTCAAAAGAGGCGGATACAATTTCCTCTCCTTCGCCTCCAACGCGTACACCAGCGGAGACTACCTGACCGCCGCTGGGCTGACTCCGTATTTGGGCAGGATCCTGGCCGACTTCATCGTGGACCTGGTGGACGGCGGCCTGCCTTACGAGAACGTCCACGTGGTGGGGTACAGCCTCGGCGCCCAGTTCGCCGGGGTGGCGGGG